>VUQH01046631.1:0-13344 GCA_015106775.1 Etroplus canarensis
TAGTGTATATGAAAGATTTGCTCATTCATTTTTACATCAGGATATACTTGATCATTAAATGCACTGTACTACCAACAGATGTAAAATACAGGCTTTCGAAACAGGTTGTTCTAAGTTATGGTAGCTTTCTTGTAGAACTGTAATCAAACAATTTTTTTTTCATTGACTAAATGTTATACAGGCTGACAAAACTGAATCCCAATAGTCATAACAGTGGACAGACACCCTGTCAAAAGGACACGTGAAATGTGAGAAGCTAAAAATAATTCTCATCACCCCAATCACTGTGTTGGGCTATTGAGAAGTGTCCAAGATATGGAATTGGTTGTTTTCAAATATAATACATTATAACTGTTGTTGCCAGTGTCCTATTTAAGCCCTGCTGTATTGCATTTTCTGGGCTGAGTTCCTCAAATTTGGACAATGTTAAGTGACAGTCTGTTTTGGCTTTACACAAAGTCATTTTCATATTTGAGAACTCTTAAGAAGAAGAGTGTTTAGTATGCAGAGTCCAGTGTCTTCTGCAGGTTAAATTGTATTCAGTTAGTTCTCTGGAGTTTTAGTAGCACTGTGTTGGTGTTTTCTGTGATATTCACATGGGCATCCTATTACCTAGTGACCGACTACACTTCAAAATATGATCCAATGCACCACAAAAGAAGGCGGCATGAATGTATACAGAGCTATACTATAAAAATTTGGCTTTGCCAGTGTTTTATGAGGAAGGAAAGGTACTCAACATTTTAGTCCTCAATGATGTGCACATATTAAGATGCCCACAGCAGTTATTGTGAAGCATTATCTAAATTAACTTTAATGTTAATGGACACCATGACATAAAACTGCATGTATAGAATCATCAGTCCAATCTGTTAGTCTGCTTAAAAAGTGATAGCCTGGCAAAATGTCCAGGTGTAACCTGCCTTTTGACACAAGTCTGCTGGGACAGACTTCAGTCCTCCCGTAACCCTGGGTTGGATAAGTGGCTAAGAAAATGGATGGATGAAAGATTGCCGAACAGCCCAAAAATAAGGTTTTAAAAAGCTTTTATCCATTGAAGATTATACATCTACTAGTATCTTTTTTCCAACAATGGTCTGTTGGTAGACCAAGTAGCGGTAGGGAGAGTTGAGTGTCTGAATTCAATGTAATGTACAACATACCTCAGAGTTTGTATGAAGACTACAGGAAGAAAATGCTTTCTTGGAAACAGATTTCCATCCGAGCAGACACATCAGGTGTGTGTTTTAACAATCACATAGCTTGTTGTAGGTCTGCAATGTGTGCAAACATGGCTTAGATTTGCTATGTTGTCTTTCCAAAAGCTTGACAGATTAAAGCTCTTAAGTTAATGAGGAAAACAGGTACAGAAAACAAACTGACATCCTGAAGTAAGCTTTGAAAATTCTCCGTGTTGTTCTGTCCTCTGTGGTGGGTTGAATCCAGCCCTGAGTACAACACATGCCACATCCTGTCTGAAAGCCCCATAACTAGGCAGATGATTTCACCCACACTGCCAACTTGTCAAATATACACAAATCTGACTGCTGTTACATTAAACTAGTGTTACGAATGACACTCCCATGCTTTAAGTTGGTCTGACTACGCAATTTCGCACCTCAGGAAATCAGCTGCAACAATTTATCACATATCAGAACCCCAAGCAAACCTTATTAAAAATACAATTTTAGAAATCAGATTAAAAAAATAACTATAAAAGTAGAAGTTCAGATACTAATGACTGATTCCTGCTCATGAAAGAGATTTCTCATAATTTACTGGGGCGAAGTCAGAGAAGAAAGCCAAGTTCTGTTTGGCACAAGCCAGTGTTTGGAGGGAACACTAAAATCTCAAGAAGAACAGAGAGGCAGCAAAGAGTGAAGGAAGTTCAGAGAAACTGTGGCTTAGTATGACTGTGTGGCTCCCTCTGCCATCTGCCACATTAAACATTTCTAGCCATTGTCACCTTTTTATAGCTGAAGTGCTGTTGTCACTGTCCCACACGAACTCTTTTACCCCCAACAGAGACAGACTGTTGCAGTGTTGTGGACTGAGACAGTTTTTTGGCCTTTGAAACATTTATCCAGCTTAAAGAGAGCCCAACACAGGAAGACTTATAGCATTAACTTAGAAGCAGTAGTTTAGACTGTTTTAGAGGTTTAAATACATTATTTTTAAGCAAACAAAAAAAAAAATGTTACTTTTAACAGAAAACCCCGCATAAACCTAAAAAAATGGTTACAGTGAATTACATGACAGTAACAGTCAGTCTAAACCAAGAGACAAAAAACGCATCCCTTCTTTGCAGAAGATTAAAGGAGTCATGCCTGTGTCTAATCCGTCAGCCCCTATTTTTATCCAACTGAATGAAAAATAGAGCAGTGCAACACGCCCTCTCACACCACAGTCAGACAGACTGACTGACTGACAGACAGACAGGTGGGTAGACAGGAGGCAGCCCTCCTGTCTGCCTCTCTGACGTAACAAGTGACAGGCTTGGGCTTGCCGCTAATGACAGATTGCAAAAGCAGGGAGGCAGGAAGTGGAAGAAAGAAAGGAAGAGGGAGAGCGAATACCCCTCCTCCTCTCTGACCCCTTTTGAGCTCTGGGAGGCTGCTGGACCGGAGAAAGCAGAGGGGAGGAAGGGTAGCAGTGACTGCTTATTGTTTGAGCTCTGTGTGCTGCGGTTCCAGTCTTAGCACACACTCATGCAAGCCTGGCTATTTATATCCACTGAATATCCATGCAGGCGAAGGCAGGCTGAAGTAATTTTCATCATTTTATACATTACAGCAACATTGAAAAGACTACCTGCTGGGAGTGCGCCTGCTTGAACTACTTTTCTTAAAGGATTCTCCCATTTATGATTAGGCACTGTTTGTTGGTATCATGCACATCTAAAATTAAAAAAAATAATTTTAAAAAATCCAGGGTTGTACAATCAGCTGAAGAGTGATGGTTCACTTAGAAACTGCAAATTTATTCAAGGAACTGTACAGCATATTAGCACTGCATTTTCATGGACTTTGGGGCCCAAATGATGACATACTATTTTGTTTGTGTCACCACCATACAGGTCTTTCATCTAATTAAGGACAGACAGAAGAAAACTTGATTGTAGTTTCTTTAAGGTAAATGCTGGTGATGACAAATGTTTAAAGTTACACTGACCCCATTTTAAATGATATGGTACAGCGCTTATCATATATGTTTATGCTTAACTGGGAAAGTAATACAGGTTCAAAAGTATTGTGCAAGTATTTGGGTGTCTGAGACTGGCTGTACAGTGTTAATTGCATCTACTGAAGAGCCATCAGCTGTGAGATGTAAAGGAATGCTTAGTGACAAATGACATGGGACAGAAGGAAAGGATGGTTGAGATTGTAGGAAGCTCCCCAAGTAAATGAAAGGTCTGAGATACAAATGAATGCTGGATTTGTAGTCTGTTAGGCTGTGCTATAAGAGATTCACTGGAGACACAGCTTAATTGAAAACTACAATGGTGTGCCAGGTGGGAAACAACATGAAAAAAAGGTTAGCAGTGATTGAACCCAAAATAAGCGCCAGTGAATTGTCCACTAATAAAATTATCCCGGATGGTGTCTTTGGAGGTATGAATTTTTTTTTTTTTTTAAACCCAAGAAACTTAGTTGCCAAATACAGTCATGTGAAAAAGAAATTTGGGTTAGTTTTTCACAGGACTGCATATAGTCCTGTCTGAATATTTAGTTTTGGCTTTTGTATGAGAATATGTGTGTGTGCAGAATTATTATGCAACTCAAAGAAAAGCAAAAATATTCCTATCTCACTTGTTTATTATCATCTGTTAAAGTGAGAATAATAAAACGACTCAAAGTGTACAAATAAACATTTCTGATATTTCAAAAAATAAATCAGTGACCAATACAGACCACTTCTTTTCAATAACACTCAGAAGTGAGTTTCCTGATCTTGTGACCATCAACTTTTTGTGCAGCAGCAACCACAGCCTCCCAGACAGTGTTCAGAGAGGTGTACTGTTTTCCTTCACTGTACATCATGTTTAAGAAGGGCCCACAAGTTCTCAACATGGTTTAAGTCAGGTGAGGAAGGGGGCCACGTCATTATTCTTTCACCTTTAAGGCCTTACTGGCTAGCCACACAGGACTTTGATGCATGAGAGGGATCATTGTCCCGCATAAAAATCGTGATCTTCTTGAAAGATGCAGACTTTATCCTGTACCACTATGCGTGTCTTCTAAAAACTGGCAAGAGGTTTGGGAGTTGAGTTTGAGTCCATCTTGGAGCTCCACGCCAATCGCTGATCCAGCCATGGGCCCATCCAGCTGGTTTATCAAGAGTCACTCATCCCATCAGTCCATAAAACCTTTTAAAAAAAAAACAAAACTTTCTTCAGATGTTTCTTGGCCCAGTCGTGGCGTTTCAGCTTATGTGTCTTGTTCAGTGGTGGTCAGGTTTCGGCCTTTCTTACCTTGGCCATATGTCTGAGAACTGAACACGTATTTCTGGACACTCCAAGTAGGTTTCAGTTCTGGAATATGACAGCACTGGAGGATTATGGGTTCCTGGTAGCTTCACATTTGATTCCTATCAAATCTTTGGCAGTTAATTGGCATCGTTTTCTCTGAAAACGCTTCTTGCGACCCTTTGGGGTATCTGCAACAAAACGTTTGATGGTTCTGTGGTCATGTCCTAATATCTTGGCAATCTGAAGAGTGCTGCATCCCTCTGAAAGATGTTTTATAGTTTCTGACATTTCAGAGTCTGTTAGATCTCGTTTCTGGCCCATTTTGCCTGAGGAAAAGAAGCTGCCTAATAATTGTGCACATCTGATATAGGGTGTTGATCTCCTAAGGTCACACCCTCCGTCATTACACAAATACATATCACTTTGTATGCTTAAATCCAATAGGCATTCAAGTTCATACAGCTCGGAGTTGGAAAGTATGCATAAAAATGACAGTATGGTTAAAATACTCACTTGTCTAATAATTGTGCACCCAGAGTATGAAACACTCTTCCACACGACGGCATGGTACCTATCAATTTGTGGAGGCTAAAATCTGCAGCCGTTTTTACGCATACACTACAGCCCTGAACATTTCTTGACATTCTCCTATGGACTGACGCAGTCAAATGGCACATCAATGATCCTGAAACTGCCAGCTCCCTGGCACACAGTCATAATATTGTCCAACTGTATTGACGTGAGAGCAGCAGTGACAACAGACCAGTGAGTGCTTCACGAGCCGGTAGTCGCTGTGTGTGATGCCTCCAGCACGCTGTACTTGGATGGTTCCTTCATTTATCTGCCTAAAAGTAGTATTTCCTGTGGGAGGGTTGTGCAGTTAACCAAATTACAAGTTTGGCTTCCAACAATTACTAAAATGACATAATTAGTTTTTTCAGTTTTTTATTTGTTATGTTCAATAGATTCATTATTTCAAAGTCTGTAAGTAACAATGTTAATCATGATCTCAATTTTAAAAAACGTAACTTTGGCTGCTCCCTTGTATTTTTCCACATTGGTAATTTTGCAGAGGTTTTACGCCAGATGCCCTTCCAGATGCAAACCCCATGTTAAGAGGAACTTGTCTCCTGACCTGGAATTGAACCAGGGACCTTTTGCTTGTAAAGTGAATGTGTAAACCACTACACTACAGGGACACTCATATTGATCGAATTTACTCCGTTTATGATTTTTGCTATAATCAAGCAGCCCTGTTCTGTAGTCAAAATATGACCGACACAAACTGCTGTATAGTAAATGTGACTAAGACCAATCTCCTGACCTGATTCTCCTGACATTTTCCAGAGTTCAGGTGAGAAAACAGCTGAAATGTGGGAAATGGTGGAGCGTAAATAAACAAATAAGCACACCCAGTCTTCAGCCATGGCTTAAGAAAGTGGTTCTCAAACTTTTTTGGCATGCCTCTTCTTTTGATGGTCAAGCGCGACAACTCCTCCATTCAGAACAGAAGAGGAGATGAGGAGGCAAAGCAAGGCGGTAGAGACACAAAGAATCTCATTAGAAGCAGACACTATTGTGCTCAAGACATGCACTTTTTATTTAAGTAAAAAGTGCATGTCTTGAGCACAATAGTGTCAACAAACTCTTGCTTGTTTCTTTTCCCTGAAACAATTATCTCTGTTCACCTTAGTCTCACTTTGTATTTTTCACCTGGTTGTCGTTGCCCCACCTGCAGCAGTTCCACCACAGTTTAAGAAACACTGGCTTAATATATGCTGTCCCTTGAACATGTGCACACATACATAAAGAAGTGGCTTAAACATCCCAGGAGGTAAGAGAGTGACTGAGGCAGGGGGTGCAAGGGGCCGCCTGCTGCTGCTGCTGCTTTCATTGCCTCTCCTCTTCTTTTGATGGTCAAGCACGACAACTCCTCCATTCAGAACAGAAGAGGAGACGAGGAGGCAAAGCACGGCGGTAGAGACACAAAGAATCTCATTAGAAGCAGAAACAGCAGGGTGCTGCTCCAATATGGCAGCAGCATTAGCGGCAACGGCAACCCTAAATCTTTTCAATAAAAGAAGCATTCATGGACAGTAGCAATGACAACATGGGGAAAAAAATCAGACCCCATGCACAAAAAAACAGAAGGGAGTGAGGAATATAAGGACAAGCTGAAGGCAAAATCCAAATTACAAATGACACTAGAATAGTTATATAGCTCAAAACAGAGATTAGAGAGTTTTCCTGCATGATGAGTAACCCAAATTTAAAAAGAAATGGGCTGAATGTTTTCATCCTTTTAAAAGAAGGAAGATTCAGATGGACCCTAACAATAACAGACAAACAGAGCTTTCTTCTGAAAATGAGAGATACACTCATCAGGTTGTCATATTCAACCAGTGTTTTGTCTGACTCAATAAAAACTATCCAACAGATACTAGTCATTTCCACTCAGCAGTTACTTACCCGCATAACCACTCTGCCGCATTACCATATATTACCTGATTTAACTGACAAATCACTATTACTGTCGTATTTTGAGCTACATTACAGGCCCAGCTTATCATCTTTGTTCTCTGTTACATATTTCTTTGACTGCTAACTAACAGTGTTTTAGAATGTCATCAATAAAGTGGAGTTTTAATTAAGAGTTCTGAGAGATGGAATAAAAATTTGCCGAGAAATAGAAAGGGATATGATGACACACATGGAGAGAGAACAGATACTCACAGATGGAGAGGACAGAGATCAGGGGAACAAGGACACAGAAAAAAAGAGGAGGAGTCAGAGGAGTAGTGGGTGTAGCTGACAGCGGATAGAAGCATGGAAGTGTGGAAGTGCGGTTTCTTGGCAGAGGTCTATATCTGCTCGTCCTTAATGCAGTCATCTTTCGGTTCCATTGCCAACCATGAATAATAAAGGCTCCACCCCGCTATGCCAGTACTCTGAATTATTAATTCACAACCACAGACTTGCATTAGTGCACACTGTGGGGCGCAGGCAAATTTGCTTGCTTAGACTACACCATACAGAAAGTGTGCACAGATGCATATTCACACACTGACAGTAAGTGAAATTTGTGTTTTCTCTGAAGTGTCTAGCAGGTTTTTCCTTAGAAAATTGCTCTGGTGCACAGTTAGTAACACATTTTGCTTTCTGTTTTCTGCTTGTAATAATCATTGCTGTTACTTCCATGTAAATATCACACTATAGCACTCTTTCAGATTCAATGACAAACATATGCACCATTACTTTGAACTATAAAAGACATTTATAACACCAATATATCAATATACTGACAACACACATCTAGTTTCCTAATTCTTTAGCCACAAAAAGGATAAACTGCCCTGCAAAAAATAAGTTAATAATTACTACTGTTTCAGCCATAATAGTACAACCCAAGGGACAATATTAACTAGGCCACTGGTTTCTTTTCATAGGCTTGGTTAAGTGATGTAGCCCAATTAGCTGAAAGGAGAACTGACAGATGTAAATCAGTGTGATGCAGCTTTGGCTGTATGTTAAACATTCTGTATGTCAAAAATGACAGTAGGTCCAAGCAATGAGTGTGTATGAGACAGATTTTATCATATAAATGACACCCTAGTTTTAGTGCTTTTAAATCACACCAAACATGCTACAAATGTTAAAATGAAAGCACACACATGCACAAACCATCTCTCTCTCTCATCTGTTTTGGATCTGCTGCAACAAGAGCCAAACTGAAAAAAGACACATTCTCCTACACATCATGCCTCTGTTAAATCAAAGCAGAAAACATCTCTGCTTCCCCACACAGATACCAGCCAACACAACCTGCCAAACAGTCTCTATTGTTCGGCTGGAAAACAACACAAGACCAGCAAAAATGGAAAACAGAATGAAAAGCATGCAGTGAGCACATTCACTCTTTCAGTGCTTGTGCTTCCAACAGAGAGATGTGCAAACTAGAAAAAAAGCATTTGGGAAGCACATCCAGAGCTTGTTTTCACCTCTGGACATTGAGTGAGAAAAACCTAGGTAGATCGTGAGGCGTACAGGAGGCATTAAGAGACTTTTTAAATGTAGAGTCAATGTTTGCACAGAAGCAACTGCAAATCCAGCCGGCAGAGAGTAGGACTCAGGGATTTCTTTCGTAAATTTATGAAAGCTTGACACACTGCATGCAGTGATAACCCTGTTCACTCCAGGGACAAGCGCAAAGCCTTAAAGTGAAGTTTGAACAGAGCTTCGCTGTAAGACCCTAAAGCACAATATATTTCAAATGTTCAATAACAACATATTTAACAGTGTATAACTGTCCTGAGAAAATGCTATAAAATGAGACTGCAGATTCACCATGTTACAGGGTCGGGTCACTAGAAACACCAAGTTGTTCCTCAGTTCAGTCTGAAAACTATGAAGTGATGGACAAACTGAGTCAGTATTACTCTGGTGCCATGTGGGAAAGATTTACATATTTTATTTAAAGCAGCCTATGAAATGTTCTAAAATACAAAAGTGTTTTCTTTAAACTGTTAGTTCTTCACAGGTAAACCATCAAAAACCATAAGATACACAGTGCATAATAACAATTAAGAAATCATAGGGAAGGAACAGCAGCAGAAGCCACACCATGAAACCCAAAAACCATCCTGACAAAGGAGTACATTTCACAGTTAAAACACAGCATGACCTAGGCTATTAAAAATGCACCAACCAAGTTCCTGGTTCAAAATGGGCCTCTGGGGGGGGTGACTACGTAGGTGAGCATGATTGTTCCTCATACAGTTAAGGCAATGAGTCTGTACTACCTTACTTAACATACATCTACATGTTCTTTATGTTATTTTTGGCCATTTAATCAACAAGTGTATCTTACGCTGAGTAAATTAAACCCCACTTAAGAAAAAACACTGGTCCCTTCTTTACCTTTACTAACAGGAAAAACCCAGATATAACTGTGCACAACTGATCTGGAATTGTTTTACATGAGGAAATAAACAGAATGGCAGCTTATTTGTAACATCACAGTGAGTATGAAGCACCTCCTACGTTAAAAACAACACACAGTTGTCTGGTTGAGTCTGAGATAAAAGCAGAAAAAATGTTTAGCAAAAAGTATGAAAATAATGTATAACCTTAAATGTATCCAAAACCGTGTGTTCACTTGACACAATGAGGTTAAAACTGAAACAAGGGGAATTCATTCTTGGGGAGGAGTGTGCGGATCTGAAATGGCCCTAAATTTTTACATTCCCAGGAGACTCAAGCTTTAAAGAAACTTGAGAAGTATTAGTTTATTTTCCTTAGATGCTGACCCCATAAAGCTGTAAACATCAGCAACAACAGCAAAAGTTCTGTGTATAAGTGAATAATTCTGTGTACACAAAGTCAGAGTGGACTGTGAGACTTTGAATGAATGTGTGACATACAGTGGTATGAAGATTAGCTTCATTCTGGTTGAGATGTTTATTGGTTAATATTTTTATGAAACAAGAACTATTTTAGGTACCCATTTGAGTATCAACAATACTTTAGCTGGTAACCCGTCACAAAATGGAATATTTCCTAGACCTTGACATGCAACGGAAGATAGAAGCCGTAATGTTTTCAGTCACTGATTCACGCTTCCAACTGTTAATTACCACAGTTCATTTAGACCAGACTTGGCCAAAAGATCGAATCTGGTTTACTGGATGGCTTTGCAGACTGTGAAAAGAGGGCAGAATTTTTGGCCTTTTACTGCATTTTGCATCAGAAAGCACTGTAATGCAGATCATCAAGAATGCATCAAATCATGAGTGGTGGTCTGAAATATATATTTCATAGGAACTAGAAGTCTGAATCAGTTTCTGGAGTCTTCTTTCTGACAAATTATAAATACGTCCTGCCGTACTGCCTTGAATTGAGTGTTCCTGGTAGTGTAGTGGTTTGTGCCTTCATCTTACAAGCGAAAGGTCCCTGGTTCGACCCCAGGTGGGGACACTAGCCCCCCCTCACCATGGCGGGTTGCGTCAGGAAGGGCATTCGGCGTAAAACTTCTGCCAAATTACCAATGCAAATTAAACTGCTGTGGCAACCCTTTGATGGAGAATACAAGGGAGTAGCCGAAAGATAAATTTTGTAATGCTTTAAAATGAGACAATTACCTAACACTGCATTTGTGATGACTGTAGACTGAGTGAATATGAGAAAAACTCAAAACAGATTGTAGAAATAGCCTTTATTTTTCTTAAAACATCTACTCATTTGTTTTTTTTAGACAAATGGTTTACTTAATATGAATGTTTCAGAATGAAATATATCTATGATATGAGAAAGGAAATGAGGTGTATTCAATAGATTATTACCTCCTTCAAGGAGGTTATGCTTGTCTGTTTGTTAGCACTATTACTAAAAAAGTTACAGTATTGGATACAGCATAAGTACCAAGGTTTCATGTCTTCTGGAACTGAAAGAAGCAGCATTTGCCTACAAATGTTCTAGTATATCCTTACATCCTGAAGAAGAAGGAAGAATGCCACAAACACATGGAAAAACTACATCTGGAAAGATGGTGACTAGTGCAGTTGCTGGGATAGCTCCGCCCAGATCGTCAATAAGGAAGACAGGCTGGTGTCAAAGTACTTTGCATTCGAGGCAGATGACCAGGAAGTGATAACTGAAATAGAAAAGTAATAAGACCAAAGGAGGCAATATTTCCACTTTAGCGAAGGACCTAAAAGACACCGGCATCCAGATCTGTTCAAATAATTCAAGGTTGCAATTCATATTCAGAACAGCCAAAGTGTTATCCTTATGTTATCCTGAAATACACATTGCCATGTAGTTTGTGACAGCTGGCATCACTGTGTTAAAATCAGCTATTTTTCACCGGTTAAAATGTTTGCAGTGGCTACAGTAGTATAAATGCTTAAACTAATGTGTTGTTAAAAATTTTCTTTTTAGTAACACAATTATGTTGATGTTTATTTCAAAAGCCTTTAATTTAAAAAGTAAAAAGTTTTAAAAATCGTAACACTGTGTTCTATACTGTTGCTTTTCTTTACAGAAAAGCCATTTTTATATTGTTCAAATGTTTTAATAAAGGAATTATCTTTTACATGGGATGATATTTTGTTTGCTTTTTAAATTGTGAGATACACTTGAGTATCAAGGATCGGTATCGGTACCAATTACTGAATTTCAGGTATCATGACATTCCTGCTCTATATGGACAAAAGTACCAGGGCACCTATAGGAGCTTTTATGATATCCCATTCTAAATTCATAGGCATTTATAATGGTGTTTATTCCCCCCTTATAACAGCTTCCACTCTTCTGGAAAGGCTTTCTAAAGATTTTTAGGTGTGTCAATGGGATTTTTTCCTCCATTCATCAAGAAGAGCATTCGTAAGCTCAAACTCTTATGTTCAATGACTAGGCCTAGCTCAAAATCTCAGTTCTAGCTCTTCCCAAAGGTGTTGGACAGGTTGAGGTCAAAGCTCTGCACAGGCCAGATAAGTTCTTCCGCACCAAACTCATACAACCATTCCTTTATGGATCTTGGTTTGTGCACTGGGGCGCAGTCATATGAAACAAAAAATGTCCTTCCTCAAATTGTTCTCAAAAAGTTGGAATCACAGAATTGGCCAAGAAGTCTTGATAAGCTAAAGCATTAAGATTACCCTTGACAGGAACAACTTAGAATGTCCAATTCTTTCACAAATACTTGTAAAGGCTGACTGCATAGCTAGATGCTTGATTTTTATGTAGTGGAATAATGGGACTGCATGAAACAGCTGGAAACAGCTGTGGCCCAACACTTTTGTCCACATAGTGTAAAGAACACACATCTGCAAATTTCAGCTTGACATTATCAAAGAAAAAAAAATCTCAAACTGATCCGGATTCAATTTCAATTACACAAAATTAAGGTCTGTAGAAGCTATGGGAAAGTAACTGATAGTAGGTGATAGATGTCAAGACTTATAACCAATACCAGCTCTCTGCTGAGACAATGTAGATTCAGTATTGTTTAATAAATATACCTGGAACAGATTCTGTTGTGCTAAGTTCCACCACAGTTTTTTATTCCCGAACTAATCATTGCACTACGATTCCAAGTTCTAAGGACATGTTTTCTTTGTCAAAGAATTCAAATATATCAAAATAAAGACAAAGAATTCACCTCAGGAAGACACAAATTTGAGGATCATTCAGCCTTGGTGGAGGTATGCAGTCTTGGACTGCTCTTGTTACCAAATGGTTTTACTGGTGTGGCCCACTTGTAAAAATAACAGTGCAAAGGGGATTAGACAATCGGTGAATAACATTAATACTACTTTATTGTACGAATCCAAAAGTTTTTACAGCTTCTATAGCCTCCGTGAGAAACCAGCCAGTGTACTCCTAGTGCCAGTCCCAAGCCCGGGTAAATGGTGAGGGTTGCGTCAGGAAGGGCATTCGGCGTAAAAACTTTGCCAAATCAAATATGCGGATTCATAACACGACTTCCATACAGGATCGGTTGTGGCCCGGGTTAACAATAACCGCCTCCGGTGCCGTTAGCCAACAGGGTGCCGGTGGAAATTATGCTACTGTTGGCCGAAGACCAAGGAGGGGGACAGGGAAAGGCGTGTTAGGAGGCAGAGAGAGAAAAGGAAAGGTAGGAGGGTGGAGGTGAGAGTAGGGACTTTAAATGTAGGGACTATGACTGGTAAAGGGAGAGAGCTGGCTGATATGATGGAGAGGAGGAAGGTAGATATATTGTGTGCAAGAAACCAGGTGGAGGGGAAGCGAGGCCAGGAACATCGGAGGTGGATTCAAACTGTTGTACTATGGCGTAGGTAGGAAGAGAAATGGAGTAGGGGTCATCTTGAAGGAAGAGTTTGTGAAGAGTGTTCTGG
>VUQH01046647.1:9564-32572 GCA_015106775.1 Etroplus canarensis
ATTTTTTTTTTTTATTTTTTAAATATAAAAAAAAAAAAAAAAAAGTTTTTTTTTTTTTTTTTTTTTAAATGGAAAAAAAACTAAAAAATTGCTTAGAAAGAACATTTGATTTCAAAGAAAAGATTTGTCACCATGGAGCAAACTTATTCCCCGTTTTTTCATCTTTTTTCAATTTCAAATACAGCATTGGAGCATTGCAGTGTAAGCATGTGATATTAAACTTTGACCTTGGAAATGATCGCTTAGAAGCTGTCAGTGCATGCTGAAAGGTGCCAAACATGTGCTAGTCACCTAACACCACTGCTGGGAATAGACTTATCTGTATGAACTTGTAAGCAGTAGGGAACGAAATGTAGTTTGAAATAAATATCCTTCTCAGTGTATCTGATATTTGTAGCAATTTCATTCCCAAGACAAGAGAAAAGCAAAAGTTTGAAAGGATCATATTTCCTACTGTAAGTTGCTCCTCACTCACTTTATCGAAAATTTAATTGTCCAAATTATAAACATGTTAAGGTTAATTTTTTTTTTTTTTTTTTTATGTTGAAGTCACTTTATAAGCAATTGCTGTAATTTGGAATTTGGCAAAAACCGCAATAGCAACAAGAGGAACAAAATGATAAAACTAATTAAGTAAATTGCAACCAGTTTATCTTTTCTTAAACTAAACATGATTTTTTTTTTAATTTAATGAAACCACAGCTAACCTGTGCATTCTCCACAGCACGCACCTTGAAGTTTGGTCGGCAGGCCGGCGCCGATGATGACGACAGTTACTATGATGGAGCGTCAGGGTACGACGCCTACTGGAAGAATGCAGCGTCTGGAGGAAGAGATGACTACGGAGAGGATGATGACTATGAGGAAGATGAGTATGAGGAGGAGGATGATGAAGAGGAGGAGGAAGAAGATGAAGAAAGTGAACAAGAAACAGCTTCTGAGTCGCTGGCTGGTCTTAAATTGGATGGGACTGCTGCCTAAACTGATAGGAACCGAAGAGCCAGTGTACATGGTGCAGATAGTCCCATAAGTCCAAATGTTCCTCACTGGATGTTCAATTCATCACTGCATGGGGACGCGTGCAAAACAAAAACTCAAGGATTTGGATGCACAACTCAGACTGAATATCAGTAATAAATAAATCCAATGTTTTACCCTAAAGAAGATGATTTTTTTTAAACAATATTCACACAAGGAGCTGTACAAAGACTAGAACAATAAATGGCTCAAATTATAGCTTCAGTTAAAATTTACCAGTTAAATTATATGAACAAGATTATGAGTCTGACTACATTTGGTGTGTGAGATATTTTTTTTTTAGTTAAAATGCTAAGAAGACCTTGCAGCTGCTATGAAATGCATGGATTTCAATGCCCATTCTAGAAGAACAGTTTTCTCCTTGGTAGAACTGGGTCTAGATTTGGTTATTTAGGTTACCTATGGTGATTTTGATACAGGGCCAAAGACTTGTCCTCTATCAGGCCCAGCTTCAGTTTAATTTTTTAGAAGGGATTTACCGATATACGGTATCACCTGAAAATCAGTATGGCTTATAAAATGTGGACAAGTAAGATATTTACACATGGCAATAGTCATCATTTTTGTGCTGTTCAAATGTTCAAAGGTGGTGTTAAATGACTTTAAAACTGTGTTTATTATGGAAAATTTCTTTGGAACAAAGGGGTAATAAATATACAAATTGGGGAAAAAAATGGCAGCCAAATACTCATAAACCTTTGTTTCCACCCACAATTTTTATGGTTGTGACCTCTATCCGGTCCTAATCTGGGGTTTAATGTAACAGTCCTGGATTTAATTATGAATCATCAGTTTTAAACTGCCAACTTTATTTTTAGGAAAATGTGTTTTCTATAAATGTGGCATGGCTCTAAATGCTATGTTGCTCCTGATACTCAAACTGAGAAGCTCTTCTTGTTGCATTTAGAATCAAAACTAGGTGATGTTTTATCCACCTGAATTGATCAGGGATCATAAAGTGAGCCATCCATTTTCTTCCACTTATCCACTTCAGGGTTGCAGGGGGACTGGAGCCTATTCCGCCCGCCATCGGGTGTGAGGCAGGGTACACCCTGAATGGGTTGCCAGTCTAAAAACAAAGTCTGATCATCATTCACACCTGCTCCATGACCCGAACAACTCCACACAAAAGGATCAGAGCCAGCAGATTTGAACCTACCTTACCAGGAGGCATAGGACTATACACTAATCCACTGTGCAACCAATCAAAACTACAAAATACAGTTTATTTTCTTAAATGGCATAAAGTTAAAAAATGTTCATCTATGTGGTTAGCTGTTACACCAGAACAAACCTTGGATGGGTTTCAGATCCATCTTGTAGATGGAAAAAATTAAGCGCAGTATGAGCAGGAGAAGTGGTGACTTAAACGAACAAATGACTTCCTCGGCTTACTTTGTGAAGTCGATTCAAGCAGATTATCAATTACTGAGGTCAGTCATTCTGTGCTTGGTAAATCAGTATGGCCTTGAAAAGAAAAATGAAAATAATGGACACTGTCTTGGCTGTGTAATGCGTATTGATCTACCGGGGAGAGCCTTTTTGTGGCATCTGATCTTTATTACTTTGCTTCAGTGCAACAATGCTTTACAAAGACGCGTCTGTGTGAAATTTGCCTTTTAAAAATAATAAAATGATGAATGAAAGATGAATTCATGCAATAAAAAAACAAAAACTTAATGACCGTGTAGCAAAGTGACGAGTCGGAGGGGGAGGAGGAGTGAACTCAGGACGTCGGGAACAGGGCGTGTGCGAGGTCTGTGAAATCTTAGCCGCGCTCACTGTAGCTTCAAGTGTTAATGAACCTGGATACAGACCAATGAGACAAACCAGCCTTACTATCGCAGGGGAAATGCAAAAATGTGATCTTGGCCTCTCGCTCCGCTGGCTACGAGAGCAACCGCAGCCGCTGCGCAGATGACAGACTTCATGACGGCGATCCTCTTTCAACTTACATGTGACGGAGAGCAGCGAGAGGTAAGATAATTATTTAGTCTCTGTGTGGTTGAGGTGTCACGAACCTGCTGGTTACTTGCGCGTCAAGTTCAGACTTGCAGAGGTTTCTTTAAAAAAAAAACAAAAAACCGTTGCGTTTCCATTTAGGAAAGTTGGAAAGGTGCGCAGTTGTCGGAGGTGTGTCACCGGGGCCATCCACGTGGGTCCGAGGCGCACGTTTCAGCTGCAGTCGGTGAACTATGTGCCATTAGGGTAATTTGGTTAAAAATGAGTAAGAGTCTCGCTTTCAGTGGTTTGGTTTCACTTTCGTTTGATGGAAAGGATCAGGTTCAACAAGCTCCTCCTTCCTGTTGAATGTTTATGTAGTCGCTGCAGAGGAACAAACATCTGCAATGGAGAACAGCGACTGAAAGTACACTGTAGCCGTTCTGTTGATTCCAATAGGAAGTGGAATGGATAGGCTTGAGAAGTCTATAACACAATAACAAGGAACTTCTTTATCTTGAAACTGTAAACTGAGTTTATTAATTTTTAATCTATCTCAATTTCAGAGAAACTCTCACAAACAATCTTTTGGTCCGTTTACTTCACTGGGATTTGGTCGCCCTGTGCACATCAGGCATTTAAAATGAGGATGGGACTGTGAAATATACACTACTGGTCAAAGTTTTAGAACACCCCAATTTTTCAGTTTTTTTATTCATGTTCAATTAGTTCAAGTCCAATGAATAACTTGAAATGGCACAAAGGTAAGTGATGAACTGCCAGAGGTTAAAAAATAAGGTTACTTAAATCTGAAAAATAATATACATTTCAGAATTATACAAAAAGGCCTTTTTCAGGGAACAAGCAATAGGTTCACAACTTAAAGCTGTTCTGCAGCAGTGGAGGTGGATAAAGGCCTTGAACCCAGGATAACAAGGAACAGACACAGTACAAAGATAATAAATACAAGGACTCAAGAGAAACATGAACCAACACACCGAGACTAGAGACAAGGAGGTTGAATACTGGAAAACATGAGGAAGACACAAAGAACCAATAACTAAACATGAGCTGGGGCAGGAACAATGAAAGTAAAACATAAGGCACACAGCAAAGCAGATGCAACCAAACTGGAAAGAAACAAGAATGAGACAGAAAAAAAGGAAAATCAAACATCCTAGAATTAAACAAAATCTAGTCCCACAATACCAGAAACCACAAACCATAACACACAGTCTCCAGACCTAAACCCTATCGAGCTGGTTTTGGATGAACTGGACAGAAGAGTGAAAGCAAAGCAACCTACAAGTGCCACATATTTATGGAAACTTCTGCAACAGAGTTGGGAAGAACTTGCTGAAGAATATTTGATTTCCATTGTAGAAAGAATGCCATGAGTGTTCAGCTGTTACATCCAAAGGTGGCTACTTTGATGTGTCAACAGTTTAGAATACATTTTGGTTTATTCCATGATTTCTTTTTGAACTTCAATAGCTTGTTTGTTCTGTGCTTTCATTTCAGAGTACAATGAGACATTGACCTGCTTGAATTTCAACAAAAAACTGAAAAATTGGGGTGTTCTAAAACTTTTGAGCGGTAGTGTAAATAAAAACACAATGCAGTGATTTGTAAATAAACCAATATTTCATTTCAAAAACAACAGGAAACATATCAACCGCTGACTGTGAAATATTTTACTGTTTCGTGAATAATACTACATAGCAGCAGTTGAATTATTCCAGGACCGCTTGATGGCTGTAAGGATTGTGAAATCCATAATTTTGTATGTTTGAATATGATCAGTCCACTGTTGTGGTTAAACGTATTAGAAAGGTCTGAAAGAGTTGAGTTTCCTGAGGGCGTTCAGCTGAATTCCCTCTCCTCACATCATCAGCAGCAGCAGAAGCTGGATATCTCATGACAGTTTTCACTCTAGATTCCAGCGTCTCAACAGTGCTGGGTTTTTGTTGCTGTATTTTGCATTTTCGCAATGCACCAAATGTTTTCAGTCGGTGGGAGATCTGGACTGCAGGCAGGCCTCTTCGACTGTGAACTCATGCTCTTGTAATAGCTACAGTATGTGGTATAATATTGTCTTTCTGAAAAGATGACATTTGGAGGGGAACATATGTTGCTCCGAAACCTGTATATACCTTTCTCAGTTGATGGTGCTTTTCCAGATGTGCAAGTTGCTGGTACCATAGGCACTGCTGCACTCCCATACCATCAGAGATGCAGGATTTTGAACTGAATGCTCTCATCCATGATTTCCAAAACTAATTTCAAGTTTTGATTCTTCTGACCACAAAACAGTTTTCCACGTTGCCTCAGTCTATTTTAAATTACCTTTGGCCCAGAGAGGACAGCAGCATTTCTGGATCCTGTTCACATATGCCTGCATTTGTGGCTGATGGCGAACTGTTTCACAGACCATTATTTCTGGCAGTGATCCTGAGCATTTTTCCACAATAGAAACATGCCTCTTTGCAATGACTGCTGAGAGCCAGCAGTAGCTAATATTGTTTTTTGGTTGTGTCCCTTGTGCACAGAGACATCTCTGTGTCCTTGAGGTTATGTTATACTGTAGATGATGAAATATTGCAAAACATTTTTCTGAAATTGCTCCACCATTTATAAATGTAGTTTCTTGAAGATTGCCAAACCCCTGCCAATCTTTACTTCTGGGAGACTCTGCCTCTCTAAGGTGGTCTTTTTTTTTACACAATCACAATCATTCTCTTACCAACTTAATTAGTTGCAACATGTTTCTCCAGCTGTTTTTTTTTTTAGCTCCACTCACTTTACCAGCCTTTTGTTGCCCTAGCCCCAACTTTTTTGAAACATGTTGCTGCCATCAAATCAAAAATGAGCTTATTTTACATGAAATAATAAAATATCTCTCTTTGAACATTCAATATGATTTCTATGCTCTTTTGTGAATGAAATATTGGTTTATGAGATGTGCAAATCACTGCATTTTATTTTTTATTTATATTTATATTAATCTCACCAACTGACTCGTTGCAACAGTGGCATCCTATTACAGTACCACACTTGAATTCAGTGAGCTCTTTAGAATGACCAATTCTTTCACAAATGTTTGTAAAGACAGATTGCATGGCTAGGTGCTTCATTTTTATTTTTAATTTTATTAATTCAGGAATGGGACTGGATGAAACACCCAGATTGAATGATTTAGAGATGTGGCCCAATACTTTTCTCTATATAGTGCATATTGCAGTATTTTCCAGTGAGATACAGGATCAGACAAAACCTTTCATACACACAAAGTCTACAAACTACTACATCATGGTCTTGGTAACATGCACCTTTTTAAAATTGTTAACTCAGTGAGTCTGCCTGACAGAAAGCTTTGCAGATCAACTTTTCCACTTGTCATTTATAGAAAAATATGGATACTGTTGAGGCAAATTTTAGCTACCAGTTCTGCCCTGTGAATGAGTGGTTTTGCTTTTCTGCTGCTTTATTCGGTGAGTGACTGCACCGCGGTCATGAGTAGCGCAAGTGAGCCTAAGTGACGTTGATTAATCTTTGGCAAAATTACAACACAGTCTTTGTTTGAACATGTGTGTGGGGATTTTCTCCAAGGATGTGCAGGCTGTAAAATAAAGCTGTTAGTAGTAACGACTAGTAGTTGTTAGTAATTAATCTGCATTGATAATTTGGCAGGGGTTTCATGCTGGATTCCCTTCCTGATGCAACTTTCCATAGTGGAAGGGGCTTGTCCCTCCACATAGAATCACACCAGTAGTGAGGTAGGGCTTGGAAATCACTGCTGGTTAAAATGTAGACTCAGTGGGACAAGCCCTATCAATATTTATTACTCATTCCATTGTGACTGAACAGAAAAATATGTAGAAGATAATTGAGTTGGCACTGAAATATGCAGCAGTCTATGTGAGCACAATGTAGGAGAAATGTGAACAGTTGTGAATGGCTGACACCGTCTGACACTAGGCTGAATCCAGATATGTGGGTTTTTTTGAAAAGAATAAATGAAAATTTTGCCCACTTCATAGAAAATACAGATATACCTCACTGGCCACTTTATTAGATACACCTTGCTAGTATTGGGTTGGACCCCCTTTTGCATTCAGAACTGCCTTCATTCTTCCTGGCGTAGATTCAAGAAGGTGCTGGAAACATTCCTCACAGATTTTGGGCTATATTGACATAATAGCATCACACAGTTGCTACAGATTTGTTGACTGAACATCCATGATGCAAATGTCCTTTTCCACCACATCCCAAAGCTGCTCTATTGGACTGGGATCTAGTGACTGTGGAGGACGTGTTAGTGCAGTGAATTCACTACACTGCATTCAAGAAACCAGTCTGAGGTAATCTGAGGTTCGTGACATGGCGTGTTATGCTGCTGGAAGCCGCCATCAGAAGATGGGTACACAGTCTGGCTGTGCTCTTCGGGGCTCTTTTTGCCCAGCGGACTGCTGCCCACTGGATCTGTTCTCTTTTTGGGACCATTTTTTGTAAACCCCAGAGGTGGTTGTTTAAGAACATTCCAGTAGAGTTTCTGTAATTTGTGAAATACTCAGACCAGCCCATTTGACACCAACAACTGTGCCACTTTCAAAGTCACAAGTGACTTAAATCAACTTTCTTCCCCAGTGTGATGCAGTGTGATTAGGTTAGATTAACCATGTCTCTATGCTGAAATGAACTGAATTACTGAAATGTGATTGGCTGATTAGATATTTGTGTTAACAAGCAGTTGAACAGATGTACCTAATAAAGCTGCCATTCAGCAATAAATAAATAAGTTAATACATTAAGAAACAGACATACATAGAAATGGTTTTCAGTTCATATCACCCAGCCCTAGAAAGACACCAAATCAAATGTATGTTTTGGACCTACAGTGACCAACTGCTGTAGTTTTGAAAGCAACATTTTTTCTCATTCTTGCCTGACAAGCTTTCAGCTTCTCAGCAAATGGTTCCTTTCATAATACCCAGACAGATAAAAGTTCACACAAAGATAACTGGTTATGTTTTCTTTAATTTTTGTTGATGTAAACCACATTTTTTTAACAGTCATATTCAAGCTTGAGACTGTCACATAGAAGATGATCTACTAACATTTCCTTGTACAATTTCTAGAGAGGAGTCCAGTTCCAGTCAGCCTGTAAGCTGTGCCGAGAGAGCCACAAATCTCAGGTGTGGCTTTGTTTCTTAGTTCTGAGGTAGGCATGCAGTGTGTGATATGTAAATGTGTGAATATAGGTGATTATATGAAAATAATAATCGATTTAGCCTCAAACAACACTAAACAGATACAACCCATGTCAGAACAAACAGACTTCAATAACAAGAAATGGAAAAAACAAGTTACAGTGTTACAGAGTTTATAGGACCATTTGAAACTCTTATTGATAATACCTGCAACCAAAAAATGTCTTGTTTATATTTTAAAACACAAGCAGGGAGCATTATTTAGCAGATCAGCTACAGTTAGGTCCATAAGTTTTGGGATAGGGACACTTTTTTTTGTTATTTTGCTTCTGTATGCTACCACAGTGGATTGTAAATAAAATCATCAGGATGTGATTTAAGTGCAGACTTTCAGCTGTGACTAGCAGTTTAACAAAAAAAATGAAATAACTGTTTAGGAATTACAGTCATTCTTATACATAGTCCCTCACTGTCAGAGGCTCAAAAGTATATGGAGTAATATAATTTTAAATGTGATTTTTTTATTAATCCTTTGCAGTCAATGACTGCTTGAAGCCTATACCCTATGGACATAACCAAATCCTATGTTTATTCCTTTGAGATGCTCTGCAAGGCCTTTACTGCAGTCGCCTTCAGTTGCTGCTCGTTTGTGGGTCTCTGCCTTCAGTTTTGTCTTCAGTAACTGAAAGTCATGCTCTATTGGGCTGATCAGGTAACTTACTTGACCACTGAAGAACGTCCCATTTCTTTGCCTTGAGGAACTCTTGGCTTGCTTTTGCAGTGTGCTTTAGATTTGCATAACACTGCTCCCACTATGTTTCACAGATGATTTTTTTATGTTTTGGATACTGTTCCTTTCCTTCTTCATATCTTCTTATCTTACCACCATTCTGGTACAAGTTTATTTTTGTTTCATCTGTCCAAAGAATGTTTTTTCTGATCTGGACAGGCTCTTTTAGACACTTTCTGGCAAAATCTAATCTGACCTGTCTGTTCTTGAGGGAGTTTTTCCTTCCCACAGTCGCCTCATCATCTGATTGTTGGGGTTTTCCCTCTAACACTGTGGGATCTTTACCTTACAGTGTAAAGTGCCTTGAGGCAACTTTTGTTGTGAATTGGTGCTATATAAATAAAACTGAATTGAATTAAGTGTAACCAGTGATTTGCACCTTGTTGAAAACCCTATGTATTACACTCATATCTCTTGATTGTAGACTTTGACAATGATGCACTTTCCTTCTTGACTTGGCTATTTGTTGTGAAGGGGTTTTTCTTAACCAAGGAAAGAATTCTTTGATCATGCAGTTTCACTGTCTTCTGTGGTCTTCTAGACCTTTTGGTTTTGCTGAGCTGGCCAGTGCATTCCTTCTTTTTACGATTGTTTAAGATTGTTGTTTTGGCTGCTTATAAAGCATTTGTTTCCTGTGATAGGTTTTTTTTCAGCCTAATTATGACCTTCACTTAGACCCGCATCTCTTTGGACCCGATATTGAGAGTTTCAGTGAAAGATACCAAATACAACTGCAACACTTGGAATTAATCCCAGATCTGTCACCTGCTTAATTTGTCTTGGACGGGCCTCACTTGGCCATGAAACTGCTCCTCGGTCAGTTGTCCCATTACTTCTGAGCCTCCGAGTATCTATAAAAATGGCTGTAATTCCCAAACAGTTAATGCAGTTCTTTTGTTAAATCTCTTGAGTCTGCACTTTGATCACCTCTTGATTATTTAATTTAATATCCACTATGGTGGTATGAAGAGGCAAAATAGAAAAAATGTGTCATTGTCTCAAAACTTACACATTTAACTGTACATAACACTGAAGAGCTGACTTGCTAAAATGCCTACAAATGATTGGACAGTTACGTATAGTATTGAACCTTTCTGCAAAATCCACCTTGTAGCTGAGCAGGAGGTATATGGTAACATTAACATATACAGAAATACATGTGGCCAGACACAGATTTTAAATCATGTGTATTTGATTGTCTAAACTTTAATGACTCCATTAATAACATAAACTGGAAATGAACTCATTTGTTTGAAACTGCATTTTAATCACTCGCTCGCTAAAAACTCAAATCTCTATATACGTCTCCATTCGTGTTTAGTTTTGAATCTACCTTCTGTATTTCTGCCCATACAGTAGATCATTGAAACAGTAGCTTATAAACAATTGTCTATTTTTAAAGCCATTATTGAAAACAGACAACAAGCATACATGTATAAATGTATTAATATGACATTTTTTTTCACTCTAAAAGCCTCTTGAGTACTTCTACATGTGCTGCCCAATTACCTGAAACCACCACTTTGCAGTCTTGTTTAAATGACCTGAAACCCAACATTCAGGTGAGAGAAGGTGTCAAAAAGCTAAGTACTGGTTATGTTGAGTGCTGTTATACGTTGGGCTTTTACAGCTTTTTTTATTTAATGATGTAAAACTGAATATTTTTGTTCACTGACACTTAGATGAAAAATTTCATTTTAAGTCAACTTTATTTATATAGCTGCAAATTGTAACAGTCATCTCAGGGCACTGTTATTATTATTTTTGCCTCCATGCAAGTTTTCACTGTAGGCAGAAGAATTAAAAAACATGCAGAGGGCCGGTGTGAGGGAAGAGGATGCAAGGGATAGGGTGAGATGGAGGCAGATGATGTGGTGACTCCTAACAGGAGCAGCTGAAAGAAGAAGATCTAATAGAAAAAACATGAATTGAGGACTTTTTATTTCCAGAGGGAAAATTTTCTGGCTGTTATTCAATGCCATAACTCAGGATCAGAAGGGGAGGTTGTTTTTTGTATTTCACATCTGGACAGATAATAAATCAATTGCCTGCCAACAATAATTTCCATTAATGTCTTCTCTGCATTCATTATATGAGTCTGGACAGACATGGGTGTAAACCTGACTGGTTTTCAGAGGCACACAACAGGAAGCGATATTTCTATTTTTGTTTTATATTTGTCTCATATTTTAAAACTATATATATATATATATATATATATATTTATTTATTTATTTTTTTAAATTGCCTGTTTTGTTTGTTCTAAAACCCTTTTCAGAGATCTGGTGCTATGCTGTATACTCCGCCATTTGAAGATTTTAAAGTAAGTTGCAGAAGTACAGTTTCAGTTCTGGGTTCAGTCTTCTTATTGGCCCTAAATGCCATGAAAAGACTACAACTAAAAATAAAAGACTCTTTTACATGTGTGTTCAAATCCTGGAGGTTCTCCAAAAATCTTAAAAAACACACTTTTGCCCTCAGTTTTCTCATCATGATAAAACAGTGGCTCTAACTTTTTTGGCAGACGTCCTTTAAAAAGCCACACATTCACAAGTTTGTACCCCACACAAAACAAAAATGCACAAAAAATCCGATACCTCAGAATTTTATTAATTGTTCACAATAAAAAAAGATACACACTGAACGTGTATATTTTCAGCGCAATAGCATCAAATAGCATCAGCAAACATTTGGTCATTTCTTTTTTTATATAAAAACCCTATCTATTCACCATAGTGAATTTGAGAATCACTGCAATCACAGGCAATCTAAGTCGATCCCACACCTATGGTTCCTCATAACAGTATTCAGTTAACCAACATATTTCTAAAGCATCTGGAAAACAACACATTCCTTGTTGTTTGGAATGTTTTGTTCAGTTTCTTGAGAAGAGAGCGCTTAATATGTTTTTGGATGCAAGATAAAGAAAAATAATTTGATTGCACTTCTGCTGTAACCAATACCTGCACTGATAACTGCCTGTCACAGGCATGTCACAACTGCAAAGACTTAGGATGAAAAGCTTGAATAGTTAACTAACTGTATGTGCCCAGCCTGAGTGTTTTCTTTCTCTTCTAGGAAAACTGCATACGTAACTTGCTGAAATGTTACATACTGGAGCTGATAATGGTCATCGATGAGGAAGAAATTCAGGATTTTAAACGGGACTGCATCCTTGATTTCAATAAAAATCTACCTGATCATCTTGATGTAAGTTTGTTTTCTAAAAACAATCATTTAGGGGTTTCAGCCTATGTGAAAAAAAGATTCCTTTTTGATTGTACCTTGCATTCTCATATAATATATATCCATTATATGAGAATGCATTATATAATCATAGTGTCATACACAACATAAAACCTATGTGTTGTTTTAGCTTGTATTTTTACTTATTATTTTCATATTTATATTTATGTATACTGAACGGGGTGCCTATAATGTGAGCAATTTTCCCCCTGTGGTTATTAAAGCATTCTGATGATTGGATTTGTTTAAAAAAAATCATTAATTGTGTTTTCCTTGAATTTTAGGATAAGACTTGTCCGCCATGTGAAGCATACACACTTCAAAATATTACAATGTTCTTGGGAAGACTAGAAACCCTTTTGCAATACTTAACACAAAAATATCAATGATATGTTATATGATGTAAATACTGTAAGCTACTAATGTGCATTTGTATATATTTGTAAATAATTGTACTGCAACCGTCCCACATAAATTAAAAATGTATTATGTTATAATATAGGCTGACAACTCAAAATGTAACTAGATTTATTATACATGTATGTAATATAATAATGTGCATGTATAGTATGACAGTACTACACTGACAGATTTTGTTTGTCTGGAAAGGTACTGTCTCTCTGCCTGTGCAACAACTTTCAGCTCTCCTGTACATAAAGAATGTTATCAAACCAATTGCTATACACTACTGAATGTAATAAATGCTATACTGTATACACTTAATGTCCAGTATCTGCTTACTCCACTAAATGTCTTGTCTGTACAGTCTGTCTTTCTGCCATTTCCTTTATCTTTAAGGATGGTAAATGTGCAATGTAAAGTCTTACATAAACAACTGTTACAGTCAAAATTCAGGCTTGACTTGTTTTTAAACAACATAGGACATCTAGAATAGTGTTACTTCAGATACTGGTGAAGCATACTCTTGACACAAGTTATATTCTATTTTGTTCAGCATCAGGAATACAGCATGTATCAAGTAAAACCCAAGTAACTGGCTTAGTGGAAAATCAGACAGGAAACCAACCATTAACATACTGCACACACACAGATTATCTACACACTGCTGTTTGTTTACTTACTATTTTTAGCTCATTTGGCTGTTGTCCACAATGTCCACAATTCACAAAATTTGCTACGCTTCCTTGAATATTCGTAAGATTTTAGTGAAACTTGCGCACAATGAGCCCACACAAGTAATTTCCCCCCTGGGGATTAAGAAAGTATTAATAAAGTATTCTGATTCTGATGATCACTTAATGGGTCTTCACCCAACCTGTGCTCAGGGTTATGGTCATGGTTGTCATTTTAAGGCACTTTTCCATTTTCACGAGAATCACTACTCCTAAGAGTATTGGTCTGCATTTTAATGTTCATAAAATGAACGTTTGCATGTGCCCCTCTGCCATCGATCCTTCATTAGGTTTCTTTGTGGCATAATATAGGGTTCACCAATATGACTTTCTATTTTACTGTTCCTGTGGTGCAGGGGAATTTTCAATCCTTCTCTTCATTTAGATAGTAGACCAGCTGCTAATAGAGCTGTGATAGTTTGAAATATCACTTTGCCATGCATGTTTCATACCATCTATATCCTGTTGGATGGCGATGATCATGATCTTACTGGTCATGATCATAGAAGGAGTGGTCTTATTGTTTGACTCCCACATTAGGAAGGCATGGTTGGGGCCTTCCTATCATGATGTTATGGTGCTATGAATACATACAATACTCCTGAATGCCTTGAGGACAATTTGTCTGGACAGGAGTGTTTGTGGGCCTTGACTTCTCAGTGGATTTTAATTCTCAGTAGTTTGTACAATATTTTTAAGCCTCTGAAAAGTGTTGTTCGATGACACAGTATTATGTATGATATTGTAGACGGCCACTGTTTTTAATCATGTGAGAGTCAGTGCACCCTAAGGTGTAGCTGCTATGGTACCACAGTTTATGAATGCAGCTTGTTAACCAAGCTTGCTAGCCTTAGCTGATAACATAGTAATCTCCTGTCTTGTCTAAATACAGCCAATTCTGGCTGGGAAAAACCCCCCACTGTGGCAGCCAAAATGCTAATGTTCATCAATGTAATGTCCATCTTTTATATACAGTCAGTGGTACTGGCTGAACATCACTTTTAACCTTCTGCATGACTGAACTCCTGTGAAGAGATTTCATGACAAACACATGCAATTATCATCCCATTCACCTCTTGGAGCCAGATACAGATACAGCAGCTGCCCTCACAACCGGTAGTTATGTATTGTTAATGTTCAACCTTTAGAAATTAGTGATTTCCCCCCTGAGGATTAATAAAAAAATATTCTGAGTCTGATAATGAGCACAAAAATGGACTGAATGAAAAAGAAGACAAATAATCTTTCCACAGTGTGTACTGAAAATTACCCTAAAGGGAAGTGAACTGTAATTGCACCACGATAATGCACAACTGGTTATACAGATCAGAAGGAACTTAAGAGGAATGCAAAATAACCACAAAATGGCGAGCACAGCCTTGTAGAACTTCCAGTCAGGGAAAGTTTGCATTGTCTTGGCACGTTTTTCTGGAGAGACCTGAAGTGGGTCAGAAAACAATATGATATCACTCAGAACACACTGAATCCATTTACTTACTCATTTAAAGTCTTGCAAAGCTGATGCAAACAGTTATCCAGCTGTAAAAAGACTGCTGTATGCGCTACTTCAGCTATCTTTTAGCCAGCATAAAAAATAGCCCTGTTCTCTTAATGCTGTAAATTTTTTCATAAAGATTTAGGGGGAGATGATTAAACAACCAGTGTTCCAAACCCAGTTGTAATGACAATCCAAGAAATCAAAGGGTTATGTTATTTGAGAGTTCATGGTTTTCTTGAATTTCAGTCTATGGTCTTTCAGTCCACATTTATCTATTAGTCAATCTAAAGCTTTGCCATCAGAGCAGAACCTGATGAGGAAATGGAGCGAATGCATGGCACACAGCCAACAAGCAGTGAGATAAATAAAACATAGCACTGGATCTTAAGTTTGTCAGATGCAGCTGCAAAAGCAAAGACATGAAAGAGATGGATATGTATCCACAGAGGACGTGTGATTAAACTTGACCAGTGTAAATAAAAAAATTGAACTTTGTACAAATATTTGGGGGAGGTTACCTCTAAATAAATAAATACATAAATAATTATATATATATAATATATCACACAATCCTAATCTAAACAAAATTCAAAGTCTTGAACATAATATGAAGAGTATGTGAGCTGCTGCAGCATAAACACCCTTTATTGTCATGGTCCTGGGTTTTTGTGTTCTTTTTCTGGGTTTTTTGGTATTCTGTATATTGTTTAGGGCATTTTGTTCTTTTGGGATGGACCCTAATAATATATTTTTTTTAGCTGTGAGCTAGACCCTCTTTGTCTGTATTATGGGTCGTTGCTATTATTTCTACCCTGCTCGTGTCTCCTTATCTCTAGCCCCTGTGTATTTGTTAATTATGCTTTTCCTGTAGTCTTTATTTAGTGTTGACCTTCTGCTTTCATTGTATGTTGTTCCTAGTCTCCTCTTGAGTTTTTATTAGTTCCCTCTGAGTCTCCTCTGCCACAGTTCTTGTCCCTGCCTATGTGCCTGTGTTCTGATGTCTTGTTTTACTTTGGCAACTAGTCAGGGTCTTGTGCATTATGTTCAGCTTTACTTCCTGCCCTTGATAGTTGCCACCTGTGCTCCTCTCTCTCCTGTTTCTTGTTTGCCTCTTTAATCTCTGTGGATGTATACCTCTGCCTTCTATTGCTCTGCGTTGCGTTGTCAATGTTAGTTCTTTGCCTGTCTGTGTGTATGTTCCTGGCTCCTGTGATTTTCATGCCTGGAGTTGAAGTTTTATGGGCTTTGTTTTCCTTGGGATCTTTTAACCGAGCCACAGGGGCTCACAAGCCAGTGTACCCCTAGTGCCGGTCCCAAGCCTGGGTAAATGGGGAGGATTGCGTCAGGGAGGGCATCCGGCATAAAATCTTTGCCAAATTAAATATGCGATTCAAAATACCAGATCGGTCATGGCCGGTTAACAATGACTGCCTCTGGTGCTGTTAGCCAACAGGGTGCTGCTGGAAACTAGAAGGACATGCAAAGGGTTGGTGTGAGAGAAGAGGATGCGCGGGATAGAGTGAGATGGAGGAAGATGACCCGCTGTGGCAACCAGTAAGAAAAAGAAGGAGAAGAAGTAAAAGAAGAAGTTTTCCTTAGGATCTTTTGGCTTAATAAAGCCCACTTTTAGTTTATCTCTTCTTGTCTCCTGGAGTGCTCCATTTGGCTCTGCACTCTCCACAAGCACAGATTAATGACACTTTTTACCCTGTGTCAGGTATGCCAGTAATGATATTTGATGAATTACACGAAAGAAGATTGATTGTGAATTTTAGATCTACCCAAGTTCAAGATGCCAGCAATGTGAAGACAGGAAAACTCCTTACAATGAAAGGAGGATCCCAGCTATAGTATAGCAACTTGAGACTTTATGAGCAACACAAAAAGGAAAGACCAGGATAATTGAGCATCAGGGCCATGATCCAGAGTAATATAGCAGGAACATATCGTGAAAATGAATTGCAAGTACTGTGCCTGAATCAGCAGAAGGACAGTAAGGGTGATGGTAAAGAAGATGAAAACATATTAAAGAAGACCAGCACTGACATCAGAGACATCAACAAATCCTACCAGTGACTAAAAAAAATCTAGCCTGTAGGTCAGCATAGAGGCTCTGATCATAGCAACTCAAGTGTATGCCCTAAGCACCAGCTAAACTGAGGCAGGGGTCAAATGCAGCAGACAGGAAACTGCAGTGGAGCGGCTGAGATAATCAGATGGTAGCAAATATACAAGGTGAGAAAGCATGCAAAAGCATCTATGTGTGTCTATGACAATGGGTTAAAAGCAAGGTTATTATAGTTAACTAAAACTAAACTAAGACTAAATGAGAAAAAATATTTTTAGTCTACTGAAATAAAAATAAAGACCAGATTTTGGTGAAAATTAAAACTAACTGAAACCATATTGTGTGCTCACAAAACTAACTAAAATAAAATAAAAATATGTAGGAAACATGCTTAGTTTTAGTCTTCGTCAGTTTTGCCACATTCAAGCTTCTCTGGAGAGAACCACTAAACCTGGCAGGTGTCCCAAGTAGTGCAAGGAATAGTAGGCGCAGGAAAACCAAAACCTCAGAAAATTTTGTGATTCTACAACAGCAGAAGGACAAAAGGAAGTACTTGTACAACCTATGACGAGGAATATTCAGCTCCAAGAAAATCCAAACTGCAGAAGATTGAAGAGTGTAGATGGCACAAGTACAAATCCAGGCAGCTGTCAGACCTACTGCAAGGAATATGCCGATGCCACCAACCCCAAACCCCAGAAGTCAAAACCCTTGGCACAATGCATGGACTCTGCATAATCAGGCCAATCCCAACAGTACACGCTGTGAGGCCACAGTCCCTTATAATGCCTGGGAGGAGGCTGATGCTCTCCTAAACAAAATGGAGGACTCCAAGTACTGGCAAAACCACACTCATAACGAACTGGTAGCTGCAAACAAGAGGGCTTCAGACTACAAGACTCAGCTTGATGAACTTCAAATGCAGTTAACACTCTGCAGAACAAATGCAAAGAAAACAATTCAGTATCTCCGAGAGCAGCTGGAGAAGGCTCGCGGTAATAAGCTGGAGTGTGAAACAGAGGAGCCTTCAACTCAAACCACCATGGTTTCACACACAGACTCTGTAAAACCCAAAGCTGCCAGAAAGGGCCGGTACAGGAAACAACAGGAGCAGATCCAACAGCTCCAGAAGCAGCTCCTCAAAGCTCAGCAACACCTGGAAGAGGAGGCTGCTAAACACAGGGAGGATCGAGAGAGACTTGACTTTGAAAATAAGGAGCTCAAATGCAGATGAAACAATTAAACATCTCAAAGGCCAGCTGAAAGAGGCTTGCAGTAATAAAGAAGTGTCTAAAACGGAGGAGTCTTCAGCCCAAACCACAGAGGCTTCACACACGGACTCTTGTCTCGTCTCATCTCGTTTTCTACCACTTTTCCAGAGGTGCAGGTCGCTGAGGCAGCAGTTTGAGCAGGGAAGCCCAGATTTCCTCTCCCCAGCCACCTCCTACAGCTCGTCAGGAGGGACACCAAGGTGTTCCCAAGCCAGCTAGGAGACAGCTGCGTGTCCTGGGTCATCCTGATAGATGATTTAAAAGCACAGAACATGGGACAAGAACAGCAGAACACCTTCTTCTTCTTCTTTTTCTTCTTGTTCTTCTTCTTGTTCTTGTTCTTCTTCTTCCTCTTCTTCTTCTTCTTTTGGCTTCTGCCGTTAGGGGTCGCCACAGCAGATCATCTGCCTCGACCGGTTGGGGGTGAGGGGAGAGTGAAGAGAGTAAGGAGAGCAAAGAGAGACACAGACGATGGGAGAGAGAACATTTAATGACATGCAGCAGTGATCTGTCAGCACACGGAAAGCTCACAAAGTTTACATCGTAATAAAAACATTATATAATAATTCATTCTGAGAATTCCCATTATCATTTTTTAAATACGAATTTTTATGTAATTTATGTGTGTATAGACTTTGAGTTTATTTCACTACATGATTTCATATGAGTGCTGAAGAGAGATAGAGTCTAGTCTCGACCCAGTCGGACTATGGAATGGTCTGTTTGATGGTTTAATATTGAGCCACCATCCATACAATGTGTAATTAATATTTTATGAATTATTAAATAAACAATTAAACAACAATTAAATTTTAGTTATTTATTAAACAATTACATAACTAAAACACACTACTCACAGTTTTAATGAGTACCGCAGAGAGGAGATATTTCAACCCGTTCATCCAGCCTCACCAAAGAAAGCAGATAATATAGTTAGTGATGGGCAAATGAATCTGAGGCGTCGGAGAGTCTTCCTGAAGCAGACTGATTCGAACCACTGCTTCGGAGCGTGTATCAAACCACCAGTCACATAACCGATGATGTTTGAAGCTTTGGTTCACTCAGGGCTTCTTCTTGTAAATTTTATTGGTGGTTGGCAAACAGAGTGCATTACCGCAACCAACTAGTATCCCGTCCACCCGTATCATCCCCGCACAGGCCCGCGACCCTGGCGTCATCAGCCAAGGCCGCGGGCCTTCAAACTGTTTTGAAGCGTTTCATTGGTTCAAAGCATTTCATTGGTTCAAAGTGTTTCATTGGTTCAGAGCGTTTCATTGGTTCAAAGCGTTTCATTGGTTCAAAGTGTTTCATTGGTTCAAAGTGTTTCATTGGTTCAGAACATTTCCATCCTGCGGCCTTGACTGATGACGCCGGGGTCACAGGCCCTGCGCGATATGGGTGGACGGGATACTAGTTGGTGGCAGTAATGCACTCTGTTTGCCAACCGCCAATAAAATTTACAAAAAGAAGAAGAAGAAGCAGGGTCTGCATCCTTCGAAGGCCACATTTAAAGGCCAATTACGTCACAGCGTGGCGACAAGTGCTGTCCCAATTCGGAGGCTCCTCCAAACACGGCCTCCAAATGTGTCCTCCTTTTCCCTGAATTTGAAGGATGCAGATGGATCCTTTGCGGCCTTCCATATCCGAAGATGCAATGCGCGCTGGTGAGCTCCGAAATTTTTTGGAAAAAATGGCGGACATTTCAAATGAGGTGGTAAACTCTTAAAAGTAAGTATTATTGGATTTATGTCGTCTCAAATATGTAGCGGTACAAATGTTAAAGTAACAAATAACTTAAAACGTCATATTTGGTGAACTTTCAGCACAGTTTTGTGACTTTAATATCACAGCTGATGTCAGCTGAGCTGCTTCTGTTGGTTTGATGGAGACTTGCTAAACTGTCAGAGGAAAAAAGGTGATTTATTCACAGGACAAACACTGGACCACAGCAGACACTTTGGAATGTCCCACTTTAACCAGTTCGTTTGTCTCTCCGTCTGAACACAAACCCTGATAATAAGACAGTAAACAGATGAATCCCCCATCTCCTGTGCTGTTTTTAGACCACCTGAGTCTGTCACCTTTACCAACATGTGTGCAGGATCTTGTATGTAGAAGTGATCTTAACTTAAAATTGTCTTTCAGTCCTCTAACTTCCTGACTTCTGATGAACCTTTATTATATTTAGAGCTTCATTTTGTTCACTGACAGGACATTTTCTGGAAGGGGTTTCCTCTTTCTGCTGTCCACAGCATGATCATCTATTTATTTATCCATAATCTGTCTTCATAGTTAATGTCAAAATCTGTGATCAATGTGAAAAATACTTCAAGTAAAAAGTATGAATACTGAAAATACTGCAGTACAGAGGACAGATACAAGTTAAAGAATTAATGTAAATACATGTGAAAATACTGCAGTACAGAGGACAGATACAAGTTGTACAATGAAAATCTTAAAGTGTATTAATGTAAAACAACATTATCTAACTGTTGTTTTCTAGCTAATGTTAGAAATACAGTTTAATCATCTGTTTTCTCCAGTAAAAATAAAATAGAGATTTGCGCCTCTGTCTCTGTCAGGGACGATGTGAAAAGCTCTCTCGCTGCTGGCTTTACCATTGCTAGGCAACCGGAGTAGCGTCATTTGGGGATTTTGCACGCTGAAGGCTGGACCGTCCTAGTTACTTCCGGCCTTCGCAGTATACAAAGGACGCGGCCTACCCGGCCTTTGAAGGATGCAAACCCTGAATTGGGACACAGCTACTAGGTGCATCATTTTGGTTGTGAGGACAGACAGGTTTGGATGGTGTTGGTGAGTGTGGTGATTTTTGGAAGTTTTAATGGAAGTGATCCAGAGGTTTTATATGTTGAGACCGGCTGAAATTCAGTCATGCTTTGCTTTTTTTTCTATTTCAGAGGTACACTACCTGTCAAAAGTTTGGACATGCTTGGTGTCAAAACGTTTGACTGGTAGTGTATATGTAATAGGTGTGCTAAAATGTTATATTTCACCAGAAATCCATTCTTTATTCTTGTTTGCATTTTGTTGTTAATTTTCATGTGTGCTTTAATGTGGTGAATTCACATTTTTGGGAGCTTTTATTTTGTTGTGTGGTTTTGATTTGCCGTGGAGGTCACTTCCTGTGATTTCTCACGTTTCTCCTCAGATGGCTGGAGGCGCCACTGAGGAAAGGTGAGCCTGCAGTAGTGCTCTGTTCATGAAGTGATTGTATGTGGTACAAGTGCTATAGAGTAGTTAAAACTTTACCTGTTGCTTTCATAGATTTTACTTTATAATGTTATTAGCTATTTTTTTGTGTGAATTATCATTTATTTGTCAAGTACAGCACTTTATTGTGATGTGTTAAGTTGCCTAATTTATGCTAGTGTCATGGCCTGGGGTTCTGCTGTATGGTTTTGCATGCTTCTGAAGTCTTTGTAGTTATCCTGAGTGCTTCCTTGGTTGATTTCTGCACCTTAGTTTGCCTGTTAACCCCCTTGTCTGTGTTTTCTGGTCTCCTGTCAAGTTTGTGCTTATGTCTGGCTTTCTGTTTCCTGCTTTACTTTGAAATCTGTCTAGTCTTGTGCATTGTGTTTAATTTGACTTCCTGCCCTTGATTGTTGTCAGCTGTGTTCCTCTCCCTCCTGTTCCTTGTTAGTAATCAGTCTGTGTGTATTTATTCTCTGTGTGTTTTGTTCTGTGTCACGTTGTCATCGTTGAGAGTCCCTTGCCTCTGTGAGTGGTTTTTGTTTTTGAACTGTGTAAGATTAGAGTTTGGCAAAATGAAGTCTCTTTCAGTTTTACTATTGCGTCTTCCTGAAGTCGGCATTCTTGGGTCCTTTTCCGCTCTCACAACGCACACCTGGGACAGCAACCGTGACAGCTAAGCTGTAATAGCATGCAGTGTGTCTCTTATGCTCTCGGCTGTTCTTCCCTCTCTCTTGTTGTTGCATGTGGAGACCCGGGTTATAAAGTCGCTGTACAAAATGTTTTCTTTATTGGAACAGTGCCTGACGAATAAACCTGCCTCAGCTGGCAAAGCAATAGTTGGCTCATCTCATCATTTATACAATGCAGAGCTTGTAGCAGCACGGAGAGTTTCGCCAGACCGGCTACATGTGTATATACCTTGAATATTATATATATATATATATATATATATATATATAGTATATGGACAGTATATAGACATGGCCATCAATGGCAAAATAAAAATACATGCCAGGTAAAGTGACTATTATGTATACTGCACTGATATGATTTATTTAAACATGATTTATAGCAGATGGGTGGCAGGTGTACAGTGTTAGTAGTGATCATTATAGAGTCTGACAGCAGCAGGAAGGAAAGACCTGTGGACTCTCTCCTTCACACAGTGAGGGTGGATCAGTCTGTCACTGAAGCTGCTCTCCAGGGCAGACAGGGCATCGTGCAAGGGGTGAGACTCATGGTCCAGCATAGATGTTAGTTTAGCTAGGACCCTTCTGTCCCCCACCTACCTCACTGAGTCCAGAGGACAGCCCAGGACGGAGCTGGACTTCTTGATGACCTTGTCCAGTTTCTTCTTCTACCTCTCTGTGATGCTGCTGGTCCAGCAGACCACACCGTACAGGATGGCTGATGCCACCACAGAGTCATAAAAAGTCCTCAGGAGTGTCCCCTTCACTCCAAAAGACCGTAGTCTCCTCAGGAGGTAGAGCTGGCTCAAGCCCTACCTGTACAGTGCATCTGTGTTATCATTTCAACTAGTCAACTAGTTTACGCATGTGGTCAGCTAGTTCGTCACAGTCGCGTACTAGGAAGGCTCTTG
>VUQH01046650.1:0-12091 GCA_015106775.1 Etroplus canarensis
CCCCCCCCACACACACACACACACAGATCAAAGACAAATAAATTGTCTTTGCTGTTCCAATACTTTTGGAGGGACTGTGTATTGGTATGTATTTCATATCTCTGAAAAAAATGTAGTTGGGCTCTGCAATCTTTTTTTTTATTTCTTTATTTGTTCTCTTCCCACATGAGGGCACAAAATTGCAAAGATATTATACAAACAAAAACATATCACATTTAACTTCTCGTTCACCTAACTCATAAGGCAGCAAGCGTTCATAAAAATACAGAAATCCCATTTCATAGGACAAACAGATTATTTTGTCCTTCATACAGAAATACATTTTGCCTCCCATAACTGAGAAGAGTGTTTTCAGCATTAAGTATTTACTATTTGTATGTGATAGCAGCACTGCTCCAAAATGTGTTGTCGATTGGGAAAGAGATGTGAGGGAGACAAGTGCTGGAGGTTTTCTAAACACAGACAAGATGAGAGTCCAGAGACATATGGTCTGGCTGTCGGCCACATCCACTGTGCCATTTCGCTAGACCTTGAGGAATTTTTCAGCCACTGTTGGAAGCCTTTTCATCATGATCACTCTGACTGAGTGAAATGCCTGCCTCACCCAGATTAAACTCAGTGACCATTTCTACAACTATTTTTTGTATTAAACTCCCAAATAATGGAGAAAAAGTGTTTAACGTAGATTGCCTCAATCAGAAATGAATTAATTCACCCGTTATTGGTTAAATAAATATTACATGCCTAACACATGTTACCACTTTTACATTGGAGTGCATTTTATATTTATAAAAAAAGAAATTCTGGGTTATAAAGTGTGCAAAACTGACAGTGAAATGTGCATGAATCCCCTTTAAAATACATCAGTTTATTTAAATCCTTTGAATCATGCATTATATATATACACTTTATTTTCTATGGTGCTACCATAGAAAATCTGTATTATAATGTCCAACACTTTTAAAAAATATATTTTTAAGAGCATTTTCTAATGTTCACTATTCAATGTAAAAGGGTGCATGAGACATATAGAGTACAAACGATGGGACATTATAAGACAGCATGCATGTTCCTCAGGTGATAATTTACTGCTTAAGAGAAAAAAATATGAATCAGTAATCACTCAATAAAAGCCTGTGTTACTCTCAGTGTAAACATCGCTCCGATCAGGAGCAAGCTGGTATAGCCAGAAAAGAAGGGATAACATGAACAACCTTAAAGCTAGTTGAGAAGTAGGAAAATGGGACAGGTGTTACTTTAAAAGGCAAACTGTTTTATTGTTGGCACTTCATTATATTATTTGGCAATTAGAGTCCTTCTCTAACACAAACTAATGCACACGTTTACATAATGCAGGAATGTGGTTGATTCAAAGGCTTTTGCAGTGCCAGGAAAGCTTCTGGCAAAAACACAGATTCACCAAAGTAATTTGTGTTATACACACACCTGTGCCTGCAGGTCTTGTTCTCTAACAGACTCTTCCTTGCCAGCGCTCTGATTAGCCGTGTCCTCTTCTTCCTCTGGCTTTCCATCATGCTGCAGAACGGTGTCACTTTCTGCACTCAGCTCCACATCTGAGCCTTGAGCTTTGGGGCATGATGACAGGCTCTTCTGCAGCCGGCACCTCTCCAGGACTTGGCATACAGAAAGAAAATTAAACAACTCAGGTGCAATAAAACTGCCTCTCCTGAAGCCAAGTGCATGCAGTCATACTGATAGCGATGGTTAATGTGAAAATGCAAATAATAAAATTTAAAATTCAGGTTGTGCCTTTGTTTGAGCAGTAGAGAACGCAGATCAGCTTAGATTTATGCATACAAGCATGTGTGTATCTGCATAACCTCTCCCACATGTCATCCATCTTCCTTTAAGCAGACATTTCTCAATGCATCAATTTCTTGCAAATTCAACCTTTTCTGCTTAAGTGTATTATGTAAATCAGTTATGGCACTCCAGGGGGATTCCACTTTGGTCCTACTGTGCTGCAGTTTCTTTACTCACTGTTTGCCTTGAACCAGTGATGTTTGTTTGGGCTCTGCTTCAATGCAGCACTCATTTCCACACATTCTTCATAGAAGTCCTTCAGCTTTTCCCCATCTCTGTTTTTCCCATTTGATCCAAGGCCCTTCTGTTTCTGTCTGTTCTGCTTAGTCAGTGCTTCCTCATCCTGCAATGAATCTTTAAAAAGAAACACTCTTGTTCTTTCCCATTTTTTCTCCCCAAAGAATATTAAATGGAAATAGCACATGCAGGAGGCTTGAAGGTCATGTGCATCTCCACTTGACAGGCCGGAAGATTTTATTCTCCTCTATTATTCCATCTTCTCTTACAGGAATGAAACCAACCAAAATGAAACTTCGCTTACCGGGAAAGTTGTTTGTCTTGTTCGATGGCGCCTGCTCTGTCTGCAGTGTTGTGACAGTGTTAGTTGCTCTCTCCTCTTGTCTGGCAGATGACGCCTTGTCTTCAAATTTTTCTGTCACTGTTGACCTCTGTGAGCCCTTGCTGTCTTGTCTCTCTTCCCCTCTGTTATTTCCAGCTGTCTTGCCTTTGCTCTCCGTGTGATTAGTTTGACCCTTGCGTCGTTTCTTCTTGGAGGTCTCTTTAATTCCAACTACAGGGAGGTCTTCGCTGTCTGTTGATCCTCTGCTGCCCTCCTTGATGTGTTTTCTTGTTCTCCTCATAGATTTCTTCACAGGTTTGGCTGGGATGAATAGAGGGGATGATGGACATGACTCAGTGGTGCCTGATTTGGAGAAATTAGAGACAAAATGAGAGAAGAAAGAGCTTTATGAGACATTTTGTCTTTAAACTAGTTCATCGAAATCAAGCACTGGGCCTGATGTCAAAAAATGTTGATGAAAAGCTTTAGGAAGTAATGGAAAATTGAGACCTTCATTTCCAGGCTTTGTATCATTGCCAGTGTTCTGCACTAGAGGAAGATTTAAGTTCTCCTTTGTGCCGTTGTTCAGCTGCTGGCAGGAGCTGTATTTGTTTCGGAGACTTGTACATCTGAAAAGGATGAAAATGTGCTTTCATCATATTTTACCTCCTGTACCAACATCATTCCCCAGTGTTGTGCAGTATGCATCCTTTTTCCTTAGTGTCCACTCACAATACAATATATCTGCTGACCAATGGATTTAACCACTCATTTTTGACTGATACTAAATTCTCATATTCTGCTAATGTCATGCTTGTCATCTCTCAAAGGATGTAATCTGACCTGTAACAGGGTATCCCACCAGCCAGCCAAGTCAATCTGAAGCAGCTCTTCCTGCCCTGCTGGAAGCCGGGAGAGTAGCGATACTCACAGCAGGAACTGATCCTGGCCGCCATGATGCCGTTCACATATAAAGAAGCACTGAAGGGGTAACCTTTGTGTCTCTGAGACAAAAACTGGAACTGTTCTAAAAGATACAAGCGGGATAAATATTAAGACTGAAAATGATCATAACAGCTTGTTTGGCCTTTGTTGCTGTAGGTCAGCATCACAGGTTGCATATAGAGATGGAAAGAACTCTTATGACTTGAGTTTAATTTGATATATTTATCTTCACAATGCTGTGACGTTTGGTATTCCTTCCATCATTTCAGTCTGTTGCTGGCTCAACCTGTTTACTTTACAACAAGGCCTACCTGATAGGATTAAAGGGATAATCCACCCCAGAATCAAACTCCATGTTTTTGGTACTGTTTTTTGGTAATATTGGCTGTGTAGAGATACAGTATCAGACTTCTCTTTAATATACTGGGACCAGGTAGCACTCACCATGTGGTGCCCAAAGAGCCAAAAAAATATGTCTAGATGGAACACTCAAAGGAATATATATATTACATAGGAATTACATTCTTTCTACTGTCTACTGTCCGTTCTCAACCAAACCAAAGGCAAAGGAAACGTGAAGCTAGCTAACATTACAGCTCAGAAAAGAGGACACAGAACAGATGCAGAGCCACTCTTCTCCTGATTAACTGATAGAAATTGGCTGCAATATTCAGAAGTTCTTAGAAGACACCAACAATGTTAACTTTGTTTTGCCCTCATGTGTATGAGCTTTTTGTCTGGATTAAAACTAGGCCTCTTTCTCCTCAGTTGGTATGGCAGATATAGTTCAGTGGAAAGGAAATACTTCATACATAAAAATGCTTAAAATACTTTAAAGGTTTGGGGATTTTTCAGAGGGCCATTATTTCTGAAAACGGTTCTTCAAGCAAATACTATTTAGTTTCATTTTATGACATAGCTCTTCAGGCTATATCTCCAAACCTGGCTGACTCACACCAGAACAATCCAAATGGGAAAATGGCACTACATGTCAGATGGGCATGTTTGACTTTGGGATGAAACTTCTCTTTGACAGCAAAACAACCATGCCACACCCTGGTTGGTTTTGTGGTTTTCACAGATTTCTCTTTAGTCAGGCAGCAACATATTGTATTACAATCTCAAGTTGAATTCACCATGAAAGGGAACTCTGGTGCTTAAAGCTATTCAGTGAGTGAAAATGGCACTTCAGAAATGTCTGCTTTAGAATCTAGAGCTTGCCTGTACTCATTGACTGAATTGCATATTTTTCTTAATCTGTGTGCAGTTCAGCTTAAAGAGTGATGTTCCCTTCTCAGATTGTTCAGTTTGAACAATTTTTTAGGTCAGAACAGTGAAAATGTCAAGTGTTTTACAAAGAACCACCTTCAACAGCAAGAAGTTGAAGTAATGTTTTCCGTATGACTTCATCAGTCTCTCACATTGTCATGGAGGAATTTAGCTCACTCTTCTTTCAATCATCACTGAGGTTTATTCACAGCTCTATCAAGGTCCCACCAAAACATTTTAATTTGGTTGAAGTCTGGACTCTGACTTGGCCATTGCAACACCTTTATTCTTTTCTTTTCGAGCTGTTCTGTTATAGATTTACTGTTGTGCTTGGGTCTATTATAAGACCCAGTGTGGGCCTTCAGCTGTCAGACAGATGGCCTCGCGTCTGACTGTAGAATTCTTTGGTATATAAAGGTATTCATGGTCACTTCAAAGATTGCAAGGCGTCCAGTGCCTGTGGCGTTCTTTTCTATACAGAGAGCAGAGGCTTTCTCCTGGCAGCCCTTCCAAATTAGCCATACTCGTTCATTCTTTTTTAAATTGTTGTCTCATCAATGTTAACATTTAACATGCAAACTGAAGTCTTTGGAGTCTGAGATGTAGCTTTTATTTTTATTTTTATTTTTCAGTTTCTCCAAGTGTTGCACAATCTGACCTTGCGATGAATTTGCTGGGATGTTCACTCCTGGAAAGATTTTGCCATTTGTGTTAACATACCCAAATGCTCCAGACCAGCAAACTGCCCAAACGTCTGTGTATACAGAGGTGCTCATACAGGCTGATGATCAGTTAATCAAGTGCATTTGATTAGCAGCACCTGGCTGCTACTTACCTGCTTAATTCCTATAGAAGCAATGAGGGTGCACTTAGTTCAGTACAGGACTGCAGAAAGTCCTATAAGGACTTTCTTTTTCACATCACTTTAACTTGTTGTTAATTTAAAGGTTTTTTTTCTTTTTGCACCCCACCCCCCAATTTGAAATGGTCGCATTAAAGTGCAGTTTAAGAGGAAGGCTGTTACGTTGCTCTGTCATCAAATGTACTCATTTATAAATCATCCACCAAAATTACAAAAACATATTTTGTCAGAATAAATATAAGTTGAAACTATGTTATGTTGCAATGTTATTTTTTAAAGAAAAACTATATGTATGACCTTCTCTTGCCATTAAAATCACATATCTCTATGGCCAGTATAAATATGTAGTGCACAGTACAGTTTCTTTAGTGCAAAATGAATAAAATAAAAGTCAACAAAAGTAAGAAGTCATAAGTCTCATGAACTTTGTGTGATCCTATATATTTTGTGTAGAGTGGGCTTCTGTGTATTGTCTGCTCCTTTGTTTTATTCCTACTGAGGATTTTGTAAACACATCACACATGCAGTCTGAAGCAGAAATCCATAACCTCTTTCTTGCCTGACATTGAGATTCCTTCCCTTGAGTGATGGTTGTACAGTGTATATCAACATGTACCGACTGCAAAGATGAAATAACTTGTCTTGTCTATTGACTTTTTTTATGTGATGGCAGCCCGTCAGGTCACACATCAGCTTTTTATTGGTATTCAGGTAAAATCCTGCCTCAGGCCAATGTTCTGATCATTCTCGTTAAAATGTTGCTTTGATGCGTAATTAAACTTTGGAAGTAAATGCTTTAACAGCATTAATTTTGTTCATATACAGTAGTTTGGTCCTAATGTGCGGAATCACCTTAATATGTCCAATATTCAGAGTATTAATGCCAAACCTTCTGAATAACTAATGATAGAGTTTCAACTTTAACAGCTCCTACCTCCTGGAGTCACAAGGCCTTTGAAGACACAGATATTCTCCCCTCCGCTGACCTGCTGGAGTACCTTCAGTTCATCCTGAGTTGACCCAAATCCTGAATTCTGATGTCCTTGTCCCAGGTAGGTCATAGTTACAGTGACATTGGATTTTTTTGCCTCTCTTTGTGTCCTAAGGCTACTCTGATAAGAAGAAGGAACAAGGTGGAAAATGCAAAGATGTTTTATTTCATGTTTTTTAAAAAAATTAAACAGATATCAGCTTACCTGTTTAGTAGGGCAACCTCCTGTTCTCTGAGAAGTCACTGAGGAGAAAGAGCCTCTTCTTTTGTCATATAGGTAGGGGCAGGACTGACTCAGACTCCCTCTGACTGAGTTTAGACTTGAAGCCTTGGTTGTGATGGCTGGGAGGTAAACATCTCCTTTTCCAGGTCTGCTCACTGGATCATTCAGCTATATAAGGTACATATACAATTACAAAGAACAGCGTTATTGTTACTTTTTATTGCTGCCCATAACTATTTTATTCAAGTAATATGGTTCAGAGGTCTGCTACAGAAAATTATACATTACTTATACTGGTTGCCTCAGAGACCTGCAGCTGTAAAACACAATCTCTTACAATGGGTGTTGCATACCTTCTATATCTCCTTCTCCCAGTCTCAAACCATCTCAGCCTTGCCACTCTGACTCCTGTCCATCCTGGCCACGCCCAGTGAAAAACTCCACATAGTTAACTCTGCCACCTCCAGCTCCACCGCCTGTCTTTTTGTCAGTGCCACCATCTCTAAACATCATAGCAGGTCTCACTGCCATCTTGTAAACCTTCTCTTTTACTCTTGCTGCTATCCTTCTGTCAAAAGCACTCCTGACACTCCACGCCTGCACTCTCTTCTTCACCTTTCGTGTGCTCTGTCTGTTGCTTTGGGTGGTTGATCCCAGGTTTATAAACTAATCTGCTTTTACTTCCTCTACTCCTTGCATCTTCACCGTCCCACCTGCCTCACTCTCATTCACACACATGTACTCTGTCTTGCTTCTAATGACTTTCATTCCTCTTCTCTCCAGTGCATACCTCCACCTCTCCAGGCTCTCCACCACCTGCTTCCTATTTTTACTACAGATTCAACCTCAACCGATTCAGTATGGAAGCCATATCATGAATCCACATATTTGATTTGACAAGATTTTACACTGTATGCCCTTCCTGGCACACAAGTTTATGTGTGTGTCTGGCAAATAGGGTCCTGGAGACACCTACTAGAACTATCTCAAAGCCTGTTTTGAGCACTTTGAAAGCTGTTTGTTTGTCTATCTCTCTATCTGTCTGGCAGAGCTGTGCAAGATACAGCAGTGAATCTTTTCACATGTTTATTAGAGAATAAAATCAAGGCTGAGTTTGAAGAAAGGCGTGGTCTGACCAATGAATACTGAGGACTTGTAATAATATGCACTGTCTAACCAAAAAAAGAGCCTTTCATTGGGTAATTACTGCAGTGATGAATATGTTTTGGCTGGCCACAGGTTATTTAATCCTAACTTTGTTCAGTTTCCTCAGTTTTTTAAGGACACACTGCACATCATGCTGAGATATGCCAAGTTTTTAGCTAAGAGGTATTTGGGAATCACCTTGTTGGTGCAAAAATGTTATTTTATGGCTGTCAAACTGTGTTATAGTTGGCATTTTTATAGATTCAACAAAAAAAAAAAAAATGGAACAAATTATGTGTTTTTGTGACAGGCTTCTAGTAACAAAGTGCCTAAAGATACTGTTTAGAATTGGTTCTTTGATAAGTTGTCTGTTGTGTGTAGACACAACACTGCTTCATCCATTGTGTGAGATGCCTTTTTATACTTGAATGATTCATAGGTTTTTTAGTGGCAGCCAATGCTCAAAGAAAAACTTTGAAAGACCTTCAAAAAGCCTGGAGAACTATTGCTTAAGACCACTTTTTAAAAAATTACAGGAAAGTGCAGCTACTTGGTAGCAAAATGTAATGAAATGAGAGATGGCTCAAGACTTTTGCACAACTTTGTAAATGAGTTAAAAAGAAAAGTCTGAAAGATTTGCAAGATTTGAAACTTACAAGAAAGGATTTTTGTCTCAAAAGTAACATGAGTAAAGAAGTTAAAGCTATTTACACAATTTCTTCTTTTATGTTTTGTTGGATAATTTGGTGTTATACAGTCTTTACAGTCTTCATATACAATCACTTTGAAATATTGTATAATTTTCCTGGTCATAAATCTTAAACAAAAAGAAAAAAGAAAAAAAACAAAAGGACATATTAAAAATATTAAATATTATTGATGGTTTCTATATTTTATTAAAACATGCAAAACAAAAAAAACAAAGAAAAAGGAAAAAATACAAGAAAGAAAAACGGGAGCAGTAACATATTGTTTAAGATTTTGCTGACCTTGTAGATCTCCACAGTGTCTGGATTCTCAAGGAGGAGAAGTTTGCTCTTTGCGCTTATCAGACTGGCAATGGAGTGGATCATTTTTGCATCTCTGGGCTGAGCTGGGATCTGGTATTTAAAAAAAATCACTCAGAAAAGTGGATTCGAGTGTTTAGATGCAGAAGTAATAATACTGTTACTTTGTCAGACCTGGATCAGAAACATGCTAGAAGAGATACTTACAGGAGTGTCTCTGTCTCCTCCCTGAACTCCCCTGTAAAAGAGATCCTGAAGGAGAATCTTGCTGTTTCGTTTGATTCGTCTCACTGACTCCTTCTGGTATGACTCCATTCTTGAATCTTTAGCAGAGGTGAAAACAGCAGCATCTGTTTTTGAGCATATACAGACCATAAAGTTTTTTTTTTCCTTCATTTATACTTGATGATTACTCTTTGTATTTTTTCTACTGAATTAGAAAGTGTCAGTGCAAATTATGGCAATACCTGGAGCACTGTATTCAACCAATATTACTGTGCTTTTACTATAATCATGGGTACTTTGCACTACAGTAATAATAAGGTAGAGATAATGCTAAGCATTTTACAACTGAGGCTTTGATAACGGCACTTTTACATCTATAATCACCAAGATGTGATAATTAGGGAATAAAACAGAGATATGGGTAAAAAATTGAAAGGTCTACAACCATGGTTATGTTTTCCCATCAGTACCTTACTTTATCCCTAAAGATGATATGACAGAACTTCCTTGTGTGAGGTAAATAAATTAAACCTTGGGTGGGCAGTAGAAATGTTCTATAGTTCAGTCACGAAATAGGATATAAGATCCTCAGGTAAGAGTTGAAGCTGCAAATAGAATGGGACTTTGTCTTTTCATTTGAGTTTTAGGGTCACTGTAGTCCAGCAGCTTAGTGAATAAATTCAGGCAGCCTTAGCTGGAAGTCAATTTCCCATTTTACAGCTTTATGCTTTCTTTAAAAAATCCACCCCTGGAAAATCTAAAATTAAGATGACGCTTTGGATTTTCCACTGCTCACTAACAAGCCTGCTTTGTGTCTTATACAGCCTGACAATGAATGTCAATATCTGTAATCTAATCGTTGCATCCATAGCCATGTCATCTGCTGTGCTGAGTGCTCCTGGGAGAGAAGGCAGTGGGCAGGCAGCCATCCCCTGAGATTAGTAGCCTATGCACGCATGAATGCGCCCCAGCCTCCATGGGACCAAAGAAGTGCTTCTTCTTGCAATCAGGTTTCTTGTCTACATGGTTATTGGTAAATAAATTTCATTTTAAGCCTTTTAATGCAGTTGTATCTTCTTGCAACCATTACTGACTGGAAAGGGGACAAAAACAGCACACATGCAGAGAAGAAGCAGCATATAGATATTTGGCAGTGTGATGCACCAGTGGCAGGTGTTTAACATATGTGTTGTAATGTGATCTACCTTTAGTTGTGAGGTGATTCAATGATCCTAAATAGGAATACCTTACTAAAAAAATACAAGTAAGTAAACAACTTCAACTACAATTAAAGCATCACATGTAAAGCTAACAATATTTGCAAATTTAACATATTTTGTTGGACCATGTTGCTCTACAGTACATTAGTCATAAATGTACTGGACTTAAATTTAAAAACTAAGAAAAAAAAATTTCCTTATGAATCATAGTACATCTGAAGTTCAAATTCAAACAACATTAAAATACCTAAGTACATGTTCTTACCTGCTTCCCTTCAGTATATTTACATTTCTCTAAGTTTCTGAATCATTTTGGGAATTACATGTTAATAAGTATTTCACACACTAATAATCATTCGACTACCTACATTATTAGAAAAAAATAAAATTCCTTCTTATTTTCCTTTATTACTCTATGCCTTATGAGAGCATGCTTTAGAGTTTTTTCATTTTAAAGCTGCATGTACACCATTCATGGAGAACACATATTCAATCTGGATCTAGGAAACACTCCTACTCAAATCCATTTTATCTGTTATGAGATGTTTAAATTCTTTCTTCTTTCCTCACTCATCAATTTTCTATCAAACCCACACAGGACAGAGTTCTTACCTGTTGTCTTGTCCAAGTATGGAGCTGACTGTGTCTTTGTTCCAGGTGATGTGATATGTCCACAGCTGCTGATCTCCTGTTCTCTGCTCTCTCTTCACACAGCCAGCCAGTGACACCTGAGGAGCCGACACCTTTGGCACAGGGCCCCCACCACCTGGCATTGGTTCCTCATGCAACATTAATTGCCTCTGACCTTTGCTCTTCACTTTGGCAGCATGTACTATTGTTTTTCTTTTTGCTAACTTATGATAAAGCATAATTTAAACACATTGTTGCTTTGTCAAAATATGCCTAATTCACCAGTGTTAATAAAAATGCTTAGCCCCTTAATCCCTGGGCTATTTACCAACTGAGAAACCATCTTCAGCAGTTCCCTCAACAACTGCAAAACTGTAAAATGAACTACCTTGGGTTCTGTGGATAAGCAACACTTGGAAGAACTTCAAAAGGCTGTAATTCTCCTTATCCTCCTCACCAGGCCAGAAGATATTTTTTAAAAAATGTAAAATAATAATAAACACTTTCTAACCATAAATCAGTGCCACCAGTTTCATTAATACTGTTCTACAACAACTGCATGTTTAACAAATCTGATGTAACAGGAAATAAAGTGCAACAAATACTACATCCGTATTAATCAGTGTAAAACTTGGTGATTTCTTCATAAAATGTTCCACACTAGGTGGGCCTTTGAGAAGTGGTGCCACCTGTCCTTTATTAACAGATACAGTCTACTTAATGTCAGCAGTATGGATTCATGCTGAGAAAGAGTACTGCATATGTAATGTTTGCTTTGATAGTGCTGATGGAGAAATATAGAGAAGGTGAGAAGGAGTTTGAACTGTCTGTGGATGCAGAAACAGCAGGTCATAGGGTGCTAAGAGAGGAACTGTGGTATTATATGAAGATTTTGGGAGTGACAGAGAAGTATGTGAGGGTGGTGCTTACTTCCACCCGATGTTGCCAGGCGGGTCTGTGTCCAGCGCCAGGTTTCGGCTGCAGGACCGGATGGCTGTTGTCCACATCGGCTCACTCCCACACCCGATAACCCCCCCCGCCCGTTGCAAGTTACGTGCTTTATGTTGTAAGGTGTGAAGATTCATGTGCTTTTTTTGTGCTGAAGTGTTTTTTTTCTGTTCCCAAACTGCTCTCCTCTTAGGAGCTCAGTCTGGGTGGAGCCTTTTTTTCTCCTCCTCTCCCCTCATGTA
>VUQH01046653.1:4560-39201 GCA_015106775.1 Etroplus canarensis
TTTTTTAGTCTTATTGTTTTTTTTTTTTTTTTACTTTTTGTAAATACTTTGGATTGTGAAAAAACTTGACTCAAATAATAGATATGTATGACACACACTCTACTTATGAGGAACTCATGCACACCTGCTTATTCATTCAATGCAACAACAAAGCAACCAGGTGTGTGTGTTTTTCTCCAGCACTTCATCCTTTAGCCTCAACTGTGAATAAGACAACCTGGCTCATCTTTAAAAAGTACTTTAAATCATCATCAGTTAAGCGTGTTACGTCAGAGTTGGTCTGTGTTTTGCTTCTTAAAGCAAGTGAAAAGGCCAGTAAAAATGTTGCATAATGACAATCTCTTGCAAACATTTTATCAAAGATAAAGATTTTTTAAAAACATGCCTTTGTTAAATTGATACCTGTGAAATAAAAGTTTAAAAAGTTTAACTTGAATATCTAAATATTTCAACTTAAAGGCATCCCAAAGACATGTATCCCTTTCTGTGCGCAGTGTTAGGGGCCAAGAGATGGCAGTATATGCATGGTAATGGATTACTGCTACCTCTCAGTGAAGCAAAGGGCAGTCTTTCGTGACAATTTGCTTTTAACACCATGAAGGCAGTCATGTGTCTTTGCGCGTCTCTGAGTTCAGATTAAGGTCTGAAAATGCACCCTGAAGATACAGCTGAATCTCATGGTTCTAGCAGTGAAAAGAGATGCCATGATAGAAATAAATTTATCCGGAGAAACTGAACTATACTTGATGATTTACAGGGGACTAACTGTTCAGGATTGTTTTGGAGACACGGTTTCATTACAGTCTGCCTTAAATGCTGTTATCAAAAGCTTTCACCTTAAGTGGTATGCTAGTTTATAGATGTTAGATTTGCAGCCACTGGTTTCTGTTCATGCCAGAAAAGTACGAAAATACTTGCAGTGACTTGCTTGTGATGTGTAATCTGCTGTGGGTGAGCATTTATTTGCAATTGTGTGGCAGTGCAGCTATAAGCGTGGACTGTTCTGAGCACGTGGCTTGATGGTGTATTTAAGGTCCTGTGGAAAATGCTGACATCTGAAACTTGCAAAGAGAATTTTTTTAAGTGCAAAATAAGTAAATTCACTTGAGACCTGTAATGCCGTCCTCAAATAGCCTCATTGTATCTCTGGTCCAAGATTCAAAATATTTTAAGTTTATTCCAAGAAAGAGGATAAAGGATCAACTTATTAGCTTGATGTAGTCGCATAAATCTGGAAGTAGATTCAAGGATTTCTTATTTTGTGCAGTCCATGCTTTGTTATGAGCACGCTATATGCTTTTCTGATTTCACAAGTTTCCAAACCTAATTTTTCTTGTCTGCTTACTGCCTTCTCAGAGTTTAAAAAGGTCCCTGAATAACCTCCGCGATGTTGGTTTCCTTCAAGTCAAAGTTATCAAGGCTGCAGATCTGATGGCTGCTGATTTAAATGGTACTTTATGCATTTAGACTTTTTTCCCCATTAAAGTATAAATCAAACACAAACACCCTGCTTTCAAGTTTTCTGTCTTGTGTTCTGCAGGTAAGAGTGACCCTTTCTGTGTGTTGGAACTGGGGAACGATAGACTGCGAACCCACACAGTCTATAAGAGCCTTCACCCTGAATGGAATAAAGTCTTCACATTGTCAGTTTGGGTTTCTCTTTCCAAACACTTTTTATTAAAAATGACCCACCTTATCTTACTGTTTCACAAATATATTGAAAAATGTGTACTTAATAGCTCCTGAATGGGCTGGTTTATAAGCATCCGTTCTCATTCTTTGTCTCTGCAGTCCTGTCAGAGACATTCATGATGTTCTAGTGGTGACTATTTTTGATGAAGACGGAGACAAGGCGCCAGACTTTCTTGGAAAAGTTGCCATTCCTCTGCTATCAGTATGTACTACCTCACTAAGAGTCCGTGATGCAGACAATAATCTATTTGCACTTTCTGTCTAAATTAAAGTGAAGAGGGCGATAACACTCCAGCAGGCTGAAGACTTGCTAAGATCTAATCCAGCATGACTGATGGTCAGGTTTGTGGCTAAGTTCAGCACCTGATGCCCTTTCTGTCGTCCAGATCCGCAGGGGACAACAGATTGCCTTCCCGCTGAAGAAAGAGGACTTAGGCGGGCTGTCGAAGGGGAGCATCACTCTGGAGCTGGAGGTTATTTTTAACCCTGTAAGTGAAGGTTCACCCTGCAACGAGGACACGATGGCTTTGAAAGGCAGGCCTGATTCTGTCGTCTTCTTATTGCTTCATCACTTTTTTTTTTTTTTTAATCAGGTCAGAGCAAGTATTAGAACCTTCCAGCCAAAGGAGAGAGGTTTCATGGAGGATAATCCCAAATTTTCCAAAAAGGTTTGATATATTTTTGCTTTGTTTTTTTTTATATATATATATATATATGCACATCAGATTTAAGTTTTAGTTGTTTCATTGATTTATTTTTTACTAGTAAAATGTCAAAACTGACCCAAAACAATTAATGTAAATTGTTAAATTCACTAAAAAGGAATCAGTAAATATTAACCATTTTCAATATTTGCCACACTTTCTGCTTTATGTGGGAATAATATCTAAAATCTTACATATTGCACTCCCACTTAAACTGAAAATTACCTTGACAATTATTAGATTTGATTTTAATTAATTAGTTTAATCAGTAATAAATGAAAGGTGTGGGATTACAGTACTCTTGTGGTGTTTTGGTGATAATTTAATAACTGAAACTTAAATGCAAAAAATAACTAGAAGACTGGGATACCAAAGACAAATTGGACAAATGTTATCATGTTTTTAATAATTAGCTCTTTATGAACTAGAAATAAAAAAATTTGTACTTTTTACTACTTTTCTCTGGAAAGAGAAACGACTCCAAAAGTAGACCTTTCTTTGCTTGAATTAGTTGAATTGAGTTGTAATTGAGCCCAACTGTGACTGAATTCTTGTTCACTGTTCTGCTACATTAGTTTGATATACAGTGTGCAAGACAGGGTGCGAGACAGGGTGCCTGACTGTCTGTTCTTCCCACAAAGACTCATTGTTGTCAGACAATACATTGCTCGCTAACGCCAAAATTGGCTTACACACACCGTGGACTCTGTTTGTAACATGCAGGTTTTCAGTCGGTTTTAATATTGGAAGTCCTGTTTGATGAAATCAGGTCAGATTACTGACATTTTTTGCCCCCTGACCACAGAGGCTCATGCCAAAACATACCAGCCCCTCTCACTATTCTTCGAGCTGGCTGATGTTTTTGTGTGTGTGTGTGTGGTATGGGTGGAACTAGAGAATTAAATCCATATACATTGAAATCATCATTAACTAATGCCATGTTTTCAACACAACTACTGCAATATTTATCTCCTTTGTGTGTTTGTCATCTGTGTCTTTCAGGTTTTGGCCAGGAACGTGATGCGTGTTCAGACACTGTACAGGGCTATCATGTCGACTCTGCAGTACATCAAAAGCTGCTTCCAGTGGGAGAGTGTTCAGAGGAGCCTGCTTGCTTTCCTGGTGAAGTGCTTTAACTGCTTATCAACACACTATCTGCATTTCTCTCTGTTTTCCCTCCAAGGCTGCGGAAGACAACCGCATTCTGGCCAACCCCTACTTGAACTCTCCCAGAGAGAATCTTAATCAATGCAGCATTGGGCTCAGCAGAAACCCAGGCTCGGCCCCGGCTCTGTGTTGGAGTGGACGCTTTCAGTGTTGCATGTCTCCTGGATGTAGAGTTAAGCCTCAGCTGGAGAGAGTAGAGTCCCACTGGAGTCGAGATAGTCTATTTTTGTTCTACTTCCCTGACAACTCATTAACCCTCTGTCCGGTCTGTGCTCAGTTTGATTTAGACCCCATTATGCAGACAGAAGTTCAATTAAAAGGCTCTTCAGAGATAAGGCTGATTCTCCTTGCTGTCATTGTTGAAGACAAGTGTTAAACAAATGTGAAGACAGAAACACGGGAGTAGCCTTTCAGCCTCTGTCTTTAAACTGCAAAGTAAAGCGGGTGCTGATCTTTTTGGCATTATTCTCTCAGAGATCTGGCGTGATAAAAATGGCATACAGCAAGTTGTTCATTAACTATGCAAGCAATCAAGGTCATGAAAAGTTCTTTTTGTTGTTGCAGCTCTCGGCCTGTAGGTGGCAATAAAGTTTTGCTAAGCGTTTATCCTTTCTTAGGAGACTAAAAGAGATACTGTACGCCAGCCAGTGGTACAGTCTGTTCAATTTGCCATGAAAAATGGGAGCTGCAGCACAGGGCTGTTATCTGAACAGAAGCCACTCTCTGTTTTCTAGCTTTGAGTCATACATTTAGTTTTTCCATTTAGGATAATATTGATCTAAACTGTGTCATCCAGGATCAAGTCGGGAGTCAGTGTACTTCAGTCAGAAGCTCCTTGCATTTGAAATCTTTAAACTGTACCAATATACATTACTTTTTGAGTGCAGAAGGGTCTTAATATAATTCTGAAGCGCACCCCCAATCCTCCGCATATACTGTGTTGATTATTAGCGATGATAATGTTATTTTACCTGACAGCTCAGACACACATACACTGAAGTACAAGTCATACAAGCAGGAACATGTGCACAACGTACACACACATCCTCCCACTGCATCTCAGTGTTTGAAAGACAGTACCATCTGTACTCATGTTTTCACACTAATGCTCGCTGCCTTTTCAAGCCTCAGTGAGAAGAAATAAATGGCTGCTTAATACCACCACATAAGCGTAATGAATCAGAGCTTCACTCTTCATGACAGGATACAGTGACGAACTACCTGCACCATCTGCCGATTGTCAGATAGACAAAGAGCTTTAGTCAGTACAGTATGCTTTAAATGTGGCTTGTTAGGCACTGGTTATCTCAGTGAGAAGTCTCAATTCTGGCAGTGTTAGTCGTGTCCTAACCATTGAACTATAATAGATCACATGCTGTTACCTTCCTTTACTTTATTTCTGAAATAGTAGTTGATGCTTAGCTTTTCTTTTTTATGACTTATTTTTATCAGTGCTCTGACCAGATTAAGCCTGTTTCCAAATGGCACTCTAACCCTTGTTTCGTATTCTCATCCCTCACCCACCCAATGCAGGAACAAGAGGGTCACTGAAAATACAAACGCTTTCTTAGAAATAAAATACCTCCCACATTGAAAACACTGTTGTCAGTGTGCGTCTCCCTCATCCTCTCATTTAAATTCTATATGTGATTCTTTTAAATGTGGCAAATTCCTGTCAACCACCCCTTAAAAGGAGGATCTACTAGCATCTATCTCCCAGTGTCTAAGAATAAAATTATTGTGAAAAGGAGCAAACACCTTCTAAAATAGTTGATATAGTTTTTTTTAGCAAGATTTTGAATGTAAACTGCACACTGACATTGGTAACATAAGTTGTCTCTTCATCCAAAAGTGATTGATTTCAGAACATGTTGACAGCGCATTTGTAGAGTCAGTCTAGCCTCCTCACCCCTTCATTTACAGCAGGTTACATAATCCTTTAAACCATGTAAGTGACTGTTGGTCTGGTACTGAATTTTAAAGTGTGTAAGTGCTGATATAATTTCAGAAAAAGCCAAGTTAAATTCTCATCTCTGCCCATCCTGATCTCGTGCCATTACAAGCACGAGATCAAGATGGGCCAGTATATATACTCACCCAGCATTACAGCACTCATTCTCACTCATTCTTCATTTCATAATTAAACACATCAATTGACAAACACTAGAACGCATTGCTTAGACTTAGAGGTTTGGCTGCTACGCTCTTACTTAGTCTGGAAAAGCCATCATCTTATGGTAGTCAGTGTTAGGGAATTGTTTTAAATTTTGGGTGGTATGTTCAGTCGTGTGACTTTACGACTCTTCTCCACTTGTACCACTGTTAGACTGCATTTTAGCTGTTAGTATTATGCCATAATTGTTACTTGTGGCCGCACTAGGTGTGCTCTTCACTTACACGTTCTCACTTTAAAACAATGAATGGTGCGAAGTGGTTTTCGTGCCATGCAAACCCTTCCCCCAAACATGAGTGTGGAAATCCTGCTGCTTTCTGCAAATGCACCAGCCTCCACTTCAGTAGCTGTCCCAGCATAACGTAGCCTTTCATTTTTTTAATTTTTTTTTTTTTTTGCTGTGATCTGGATTGTATTCCCAAAGTCCCCCTTTGCTGTTGAAGACTTTGTAATGCTTCTCAAGCTGAAATGGGCTGCAATTATCACAATCTTTATGGGCTGAGTATACATTTCCACCAAAGCGTGACTTGGCTTTCCCCTTACCCTCGCTCTCCCAGTTATTACAAAGTCCTCACTAATAAAACATAACCCTTCCAGTGAGGAATTGGTTTCATCTCCTCTCCCAGGCCCTATTTTGGCTTGTGATAACACAGGCAAGAGCGTGCTTGGCTTTTTGCACATTAAAGCTGATGGTGGTGGTGATATTGGCGGAGGTGGTGGTGGTGGCGGCGGGTGGGGCGGCACTGATCTGCCATCTTTTATGTCAGTTGGTGCCTCAGAGGAGAGTGATGTCTTTACCAGATGTTCTCTTCTATTTTTATTAGCATATAAAAACCTGTAAACCCTTCCCAACGCTTTTGGCCCGCTGCCGTTTTGGCTAGCACTACCTCTCTGACAGGATTATTTTATAGTTCCATTTAGCCATGCAATTGAGACATCACAGGCTATATTTCTTTATCCTCTTATCCTTTTTAAAATAGCCACACAGGTGGAATGTGCATCATAAGTGCCATTATGGATGTTAATGGCATATTCACACACAGCCTCCCCGTGGCTGTAGTGAATCGGTCAGCTTTAATGTACACAAGATGAGAGAGATGGAGCAATTAGACTTATGCGGTTAATGTCAATGCATAGTCAGGAGGAAGCATAAGCCTAGCTGAGCAAAGTGGTTTTCCTGCACGCGTGGACTGTATATATAAGATAGATATAGCCACTGTGACATCACTAATTGGTTTGTCGAGTCCTGATTTGAAACCAGAAGTTTTGTCAGTCACCATCTTGGTTTTTTTTAAACTGGACGTGACAAACGTGGGGTCAATCTGACAAATCATCTGAGGAAACTACATGCTCATAGGGTAGTAACTTATCAATACCAAGATACCCACTCTCATGCGCTACATATTTTTTAATCTATTATACCCTAATGAGGGCCATAACTAACAGAATGAACATCATGTTGTATTAAGAATGTGAAAATAGTGGTTGAGACCATTAACTTGTCAGGAAAGCATTTACTGAGGTAATAAATCAAGGAAGAAGCAGGTTCATTGATAGATTGCTATACAATTGGACTTAATTTGGCAGCCTGAGGAGTCTTGCCCTGCTGGCTATTAGAAAGACTGTACAGTTAACAGCAAGTTGGCGTCACTTTTCAGACTTGGAGGCTTACAGTCATCTATATACATTCATAAAACATAGTATTGCCATATTTTATACAGCAATATTGTATTGATACAGGGAGTGCTTGTGTAATGTAGTGTAGTGGTTTGCATATTCGTTCTGCAAGTGAAAGGTAACTGGTTCGATTTCAAGTGGGGTCACAAGCCCCTCCCACTGCAGGAGGGCTGTGTCAGGAAGGGCATCTGGCATAAAACCTTTGCCAAGTGACCAAGGTGGATTAATCCCCTGTGGTGAACTCTTGTGAAAATACAAGGTAGCAGCCAAAGGTGTTTTTATGGGAATACAATATATTAATATCTTATTATATAAATTGCAAGTAAAAATTTATCTTAAGTCCTGGAATAATAAGATCACTTGCTTTCCAGTCCACTAGTAGTCTAAGTTTGTTTTCAAGTTCTTCAGTTTTGAAAGGGGCTGCATAGCTTTTGTTGTACGAGTTACACTGTTCAAAATGTATGTAATAGTACAGTAGTCCACCCATCCATGCACTCAGTTAAGCTGGACTAGACTGTAATACAAGCAGTTCAGTTTGTCATTTATGATGGGTTTTGACGACAGTGTTGGTCTGTCTGTGTGTTTGACTATCCCATTTTGCAGCAATAAAAATGACTGAAGTGAAATAAGCAGACTGAGAACTTTATCTGCTTAGATAAAACAGACATTGACAAATTTTACCTTTGGAGACATAATTTGCAGTTGCAAAGGGTGATAAATCGCGGTATGTAACAGTAGGTTTCATTGCAATACTCAGCATATGTTTAAAATTGCAATAATATTGTATCATAAGTTAATTATTTTGATAATGTCATATCATTGGGTCTGTGGTGATTTCCATCTCCGCCATATACAGTTAATGCTTGCACAGCATGTACAGATGAATTGGAAATGGCACGCAGGGCTTGTATAATAGTAAGTTTGATTAATGATTTTGTAATAAATAGCATATTGACTTCCTGTTTGGTCGATTTTAAAATTTGCTCTTAAAAAGTTTGTTCTCTTCCCCCTTTTGCCTTCACTGATGTCTGATCTCTGGACCCTTTGCCTGCAGGTGTTTGTGGTGACCGTGTGGTATTGGGAGTTTTACATGCTGCCCCTCTCCCTGGTTCTGCTCATCTCGTGGAACTACCTACAGATCCGCTCTGGACGGGTCAGCCAGGACGTGGTGAGTCGAGAGCAGCTTTATTCAGCCTCGTCCATCTTCTCCTTTTTCTGCCAAATGACCCGCTGACTCTTATTCACACTTCTTATTTCTTTATTTTGTAGAAAAACAGCCCCTTTAAGCCACATTTTGTTCTCGTAATTAAAGGCTGGTATGTTTCCATAGCAACCAGTTGCACATGGCTACATAATACATAATAATAAAATAACACATAATACATAAGCATTGAAAACTCAGTGAATAGACTAATGTAACAGACCATTATAGCCTAAGCTAATTTACAGTGCTTGTCCTTTACTAACGCAGTTTTCTTTTTCCCCGTTCCTCTTCTAGTTTTTGTCCTCGGCTTCACTGTAATTGGCCTGCTGCCCTGTTCTTGTTGTGACTGGTCAGATTAAAAAAAAGTTTTTATCTCTTACAATGTCACAAGGTCACAATGCTCCCTGCTTTTTTCCCCCAATGTAACCACTAAAAAAAATTATTCAATGTGAAATGGCAGTTCTGATTAGACACTGCTGTCATGGTAGTTCAACACGAATACATTATAGCAAATTATATACACTGATGCTCATTATCAATTAATGTGTTGAGTATTTTTTCAAATTAATTAACTTTTTAGATGATTAATGTCAGTAGATTAAGAAATTTGGCATTTTATAAACCAAAGCTCCATAAGATAAAGGATAAGTTCCCAATGATCAATGCATTGTCAAAACTAGACATGACATCTTTCCCCACAAAAGACAGTATCTCCCAAAGCAAGACCAGTGCCTTTGTGGAATAACTCAATTTGATCTGGGTGAGCTTAAAAAACAAGCTGATGTGCCCAAGAGGTCTGATTTTCTATTATGAATACTGTAAATAAGTCTTGCATTAAAAGCTAGAAGAAGAAGATGAAATGGATCAAATCCAGATTCATTCTGTTTCTGTGTTTTTATGTGGGCTTTGTTCACTATTTGTTCAGTATAAAAGTAGTCACTGAACTGATATTTGTCTCATACATATAAAATTTTTACCAATTTTTTGCATATTTTTCCCTTAAAGATCATTCATATTTTGGCCATAGAGCTGAAATTAAACAGCAATCTACTACTCCTCTGAGGGTATTTACCTACCAAGTGGAGCTTCTCGAAGTCTGTGATGAGCTATTGTGATGACATTCTAAATCTCTGTTGGACGAAATATATCATCTTTCAACTTTTGTCTAGAAGATATAATAACTTAACAATTTCAAATAAGGAAAATAACAGACAGTTAATGTTTTCAAAAAGCTGAACAAAGAATTTCCTAGTGTTTTCAGCTCTAGATATGTTAATATGCAGTATATGTGTACTATACAGAAATAACAGATCCCTGTGCTTAGTAGTCACTCATGACAAATCACATATGCATGATTTGAAAGAGATGAAGATTTCCAGAAATAATTCTCAAAAGCCTCAGAGAAGTGATTTCAAATATTTATTACTAAGTATGCAACAGAAAAGTTAATTTAAAACCTCAGCTGCTCTGTTTTACTGAGGGGAATCCTGTGACAACTTGAAGCAAATTTCAATCTAAATGTTCCTGACATTGTAGCCACTTTGAATCTGGCAGCACAAAAATTTGAAAATCATATTTTAAAAAAAGATAAATGGATACTCAGTCTCTTGGTGGTCATATTAATCCCTATAGGGAAATTGTGCCGCAGCAGCAAATTCTCATAGATTAAAACACAAAAATACAGGCATGAGGTACATAAAGCAATAAAATATATACAAGCTACAATACTACAAAATGAAGTACAAAATAATAAATATATTTAGCAAATAAGTAATGGTCCTTCAGCTGCACCACTGTGTTCTCCTCATGCAGTTGCCACAGCGGATTAAACTGTATTGGTAATTTGGCAGAGGTTTTACGCTGGATGGCCTTCCTGACTCAACCCTCCATGGTAAGAGGGGCTTGTGTCCCCACCTGGAATTGAACCAGGGATCTTTCACTTGTAAGACAAATGTATACACCCCTACACTACGGGGGACACTAGTAATCTATATTTTAAAATATTATTTCTAAAATATTCTTCTGAACAGATGCTTCCTAATGTCAACCTGAAGCAGTTTTTCCAGGTATTAGACTAGAACAAGTCATGTTAACCTCTGTCTGGCCATGAGAAAATGATCAAATTGATGACTTTATCATGCCCAGCCTGGCCAAAATTTAAGGGTTACCACTGCACTATGGGGACGCTTAGCAAATATGTAATATAGTATGTAGTAAAATTAATTAAGAATTAAATAGAATTCAACATATTGCTACTATTCAAATAAGGAGTAGAGTGAACTTTGTGCATTGCCACTCAGAGGGTAAGTGTCCTCTCCCTGCACGGAGGGGCGTCATTATGTATTTTAACTACAGTGGGTAGGAAAGATTTCCTGTATTGGTCATTGGTTGCTTAATTACTCCACCAGCTAGTTGCTAACTTTAAGTGTTTGTCATTTGGTGCTTGGCACATACCTAAAAGGGTATAGCGGGTTTTGGAGCTTTTTATTAGGTTTTTAGGGGAGATAAGCTGATGTATTGTTTGAATCTAGACCGCAGTCTGCCAATCTGAAAATGGTTATTGTCATTTTAAACCTCTGTATTGGTGAGTCCCTGCTTTTTACCAGAAGAAGGATGAGAGTGAAACAAAAACTGTGAAACAAAGATGTGAATGGGAAAATAAAAATGATGAGCTAAAAGATGCTAAAATGCACAGTAGAGCCAAGAGGGTTATTTCTATGTGAGCTGGTCATGTTGCGCAATTCCTTTCACATACAACCAGTTGTGATCTGGTGCTGATGGGAAAAATATTGATTAGCTTTTATTCTGCAAAGGTGAGCTCCTGAGAAAAACCACTGTGGCTTGTAGGTCAGATGTCCTATAAAGTGTTTGAGGAGTCTAATCTCAGTGTCGCTGCTGACTTGTGGAGTTTGTAGAGTCCCAGTGAGACAAACTTTATTAAGTCTGGTGTTGGAATTCCTATAATCTCACCTCTCCACTGCAACTCTTTTCCTTTCAGGACAACATGGATTTGGCGGATGAGGATGAGGACGATGAGAAGGTATGTGCCCCTGCCAGGTGTTGGCTGTCTTCTGTATGCTGATGAATAAAAAAAGAATTTAGCTTCATTTTTTTATGTTGACAGAGGTATCTTCCTCTGATCTATGGGTCTGTGTTGCTAAGCTTTTTATTCAGTGCTAAATCTTCTGATGCATTTTGATTCCTGTCAAGCACTAGTTGTATTTTTTTGTAAACTTGTGCTTACCAAAAGACATTTGGGCTTAATGAAGACCTCGCCAACCCGTTTCCACTTGTCACAACCCATTCATATGCAAATAGAGGGGTGGGGAAAAGGGTTCTGCTGCATTTGGAAAGTCCCTCAGCTTAACACCCATATAATACCATCAATATGGAACTAATGATGGCACTTAGACATGCTTTTTCAGAGCTTGGTTTGAAAGTTTGCATTGAAAGTGTTAAAATGCTTTCAGGCAATGAAATATTTCTTTAGGATGACAGCAGTTTATTGTGGACATTTTGAATGGCCTGCGTGGGCCTGATTTTAAAGTGGTTCTCATACTGGTTCCAGTGGGAACATGACCCCGAAATGGCTGAAGTGGTTTAGTACAGTGATGAATACTTCACTGAGGTGAAGCTAGATTTGTCTTACATGTGGTTTTTGAGATTGAGTCACTATGCATCTGGAATATCCTTTTGCCCCATGAACAGTCCCCCAGTAACCTTCCCTGCCTCCCCACCATCCACACATACCGCAGATCCTCTCTTTGGACCTATAACCCTCCTTTAGTCTCAGCGCTTTTGATGTGGACATGTGGCCATGTCTCTGTCTGAGGTCTGGCCCTCACTCTAGAGATCTTCAGAGAGTCTGGTCTCCTCTGTTTACTTTAAAGTCATTTTTCTCTCCTGGGGTCTGAACTAGCCTGAGAACGATACTCTGTCTCTTTCATAATGCGATGTCCAGTCCTTTCACTTCATAACGTCTTTTTTTTCTTTTTTCCTTTTGCATTCACATTTTGCTGCCGCTCCTTACCAGAGCAGGGTTGAGTGAGTCTGTTTACGGTTGTGGTTTCTGGTCCCGATCAAACCCGTGGTTTTGGAAATGTTGCAGCTCTCAGTCTGATGAAACAAAGCTGAACGGGCCCATTTAGTTTATATTTGAGCCTGCAAATTCCCACAGAACTTTTGATGTTTATCTAATTTCAAGTGTCTCAATTTAACTGAAGTCTCTTGTATATACAAGAGAGTATTTTGTAACCTTTTAAATATTTAACATTATTATATTTAGAAGGGAGAGCAAAAAAGAGAGGCAAGCGTTGCAGCATAACATTTGCAAACGAACTCTCATAGCCAACACTTTATCCTTATCTATTCAAAAAAATAAATAAATAAAAAACTAACCTCCAACCTGTTTGGTGCTGATTGCACTTAAGAGTTGAGAGTAATTTAATGAGCTGCATGTCTCTCAGTCTGTCACAAGCTATTACCGTAAGAATATTTTCAACCAGTGAAAAACCTTTAATTAGAACAACGAAGACTCAGTCCTTCATTTTTAATTGGTACTCTTATTGAAAATTTAGAACAACACAGTTAACACTATTACTGTTCATTACCTTTTTTATTCACATCTCTGAGAGTGTTTTACTGTTTTTGCTAAAAATATTCTTTCCCCTAATGACAGTTTGCTACAATAAGTACCAAAATATCAAATAATATCAGCTAGAGGCACCTTTTTACAGTTGTGTCATTACCAAAGTGTACGTTTTATTTGTGATATATAATGTTTTAATTTTTTGCTACTATAGGAGTCTGAAAGGAAAGGGCTTATAGAGAAAATCCACATGGTCCAAGACATCATCATCACCCTTCAAAACCTGCTCGACGGGATGGCCTGTTTTGGGGAGAGGATTAAAAAGTAAGCCATAAAGATACATCTTAAATTAGAGCTGCATACACTTGAATGGTTTTTTTCTTCCAAGTTCAAGTAGAGGAATTAGACGTGTAATTATGTCATCATTTGGAATTGTGCTATGTTCTGAAAACTGTTCAGTTATATGCTTATTATTTTGTCCTCTTCTGTAATTACCCAGTTACATTTTATTATTACAGCAACATGTACTCTATTTTGTCAGTTATCACTAAATTAAGGCAGAACAAAAATTCTTCCTTGACTCTGACTGATGTTTGTCATCCTAATTTGTCAGCACGTTCAACTGGACGACACCGTTCCTGTCTGGCTTGGCTTTATTGATCTTTGTCATTGCAGCAATCCTCACATACTACATCCCTTTGCGCTACATAATTTTAACATGGGGTGAGTTTTTCACATGATGATTATTTCACCTCTCGTATTTATGTGTCAATTTTCTGACATTTTAGTTTAGTACAATCCTTTCCCCATCTATTGTGTTTGTCACAAAAAAAAGCTCTTCCTCTATATTTATTTTCCATTTCTTATGTTGAATCTTTCTATTATCCATGAGACTTACAAGGTCGAAGGGGTATTTGCTCCACATGTTTCTGGCTGCTTCTTTTTAACATTTACTGCTTATTATGTTATTGATGTTGATAATGAGGCATATCCTATTATTAAGAGTCTTACTGGATAAATTTATTGGCTAAATGACTGGAGTGTAAAATGTTGTAAGTCCTCCAGCTATAAAAAGTGAAAATAACACAACAAAAAAGGCATATACTGGGGGTACTCAAAGCAATATTTCTTGGACAGCATGAGTCTCCCCTGCAAGTATTTGTTTGTGTGGAAACAAAGAGCACAGCCACAGGAGACTAGTGTTAATGATATGTTGGTGTGAACTTTTGTTTTAGGTATCAATAAATTCACCAAGAAATTACGGAACCCGTACAGCATTGACAACAATGAAGTGCTTGATTTCCTGTCGAGGGTGCCTTCAGATGTGCAGAAGGTAAGCTCCGCTGGATCAGCCGGCCAGGAAGCCCAAAATCCCAGAGCCTGCTAGCTTTGCATCTTACTACAACAACTCCCAGGCATTCTTTACTCTTGTCTGTATAATTAGCTTCATCTGTATAATTATGTAGCCCTGTATAATTTTAGTTGTGTTTTGGTCCTGATACATCCCTGGTGGAGGTCTGCTCCTTAGCAGCTTTGCAATGCAGGCTGTTCCCAGGCTGAGACAGGAGACACTGATGCTGGTGTCTCTTATTCGTACTTACCAACACTTCAGCTATAAAAGCTGTCATGAGGGTTACGGGGTCCTGCATTGATGTTTACGATAAACATTCAGTAAGATTTAAAATGGTTTACCTTGTGCCTATAAGACACATAAATACCTTTTTAAGTATGTACTATTCACAAGCTTCTTTTTCATTCCTCCTCTTCCACATGGTCTTCGTGCTGACCTCTCCTCTCCCTTTATTCCCATTCTCCTTTCTGTCATTTCTCTTTTTATCCACCATCGTCTCTGCTCCTCACCATCTCTGTCTCTCTAAGCTGTTTGACCCCGTTTGTCTCCTCTTCTTCTACGATGCCCTTGGGCCGCTGGGTTGAGTAACGGTGTCTCTCTCCAGTCTCTCCGCTCCACTGTTAATGTGTATGAACGATGACTATGGGCCTCCCTCTTAGTGCTGATAGTGATAGTACTTACGTATGCTGCTACTTCTCAGTAAAAAAAAAAAAAAAGTTTTTCATTTTGCAATAATAAGTGAAGAAAGCACTGTTTTTATTTTACTTGACTATGGAGGTATCCTTAGTTGTCGTCCTGCTGCCTTAACCTTTTAAACTATCAATCATTATTTTTCATTAAAGGAAATGAATATCACCACTGTTTACAAAATGAAATAGCATTCTGTAAATCAGTATAGCAAAGTGTTTATCCTATACTGAACTTGGAAGGACTGCTTTTCACTGCTTTTCACCTCCATAGATGGGAGGATTTTAAAAACCGCTTCTGTCTGGTTAATGATGTCTATGATTATCTCTGGTGCTTTTGTTGTGGCTCCACAAAATCATAACTTATATTTCTAAAATATGATTGATTCCTCTAGGTTCAGTACAGTGAGCTGCGAGGCAGCAGGAAGAAGAAAATCTTGTAGACTGTACTATGAATGGACAATGGTATGGATACTAGACCCGATGCTGCTGTTTGTGGGTTTCCCACCTAAAAACACTTTCCGGAGGATGAGGGAACTGCCGGAGCGCTGCAGTCTCACACTTGGAGTTGGTTTCAGGTTGTTCAGCAGGCGCAAATCCTCATTCACTGCGTTACTGCACAGCTCGACCCCGCTCGTATCAACCAGCACCAAAACAGCTTTCGTCCAAAGAAGTCCTTACTGAGGACTCTGCAGAGATTGCCTTACCGCATTTACTAATGTGGCTGTCTGTGCATTTCTAGAGCAATTTGTAATGTTATTTCCAAAGATCAAAGATGGCTCACTCTATGTACAGTTTACTCTTGAAAAGGATTCATAATTAGAAACTGCTTTATTTTCTATTCTATTGCCTGTGGCTGTGTCCTCTAGAAATTAACTGTAATATCAGTTTGTATTATATGGATTATATATGTTTGAAATGTGACATGCATGTTCTGTATATATTTTTATTTACATGATACATATGAAGTATTTTATGGAATTTAAGAAAATAATATAATATATCTTTACAGAAATAACAGTAAATTTCAAATTAAATGTGTTACTTAAAAAAGTATCTGTTGTTAGAAGTTCAAGGTCTTTGTTTTTAGACGTCAACAATTTCCGGGAGCATTTCTTTTAACTTGAGTCTTTTATATGTCCATATACTGCATTATAGGAAAAGTTAACAGCAAATTATGCATCATATTCCTTTATCTTTAAGCACAGATAAAGAGATATGTTCATACAATAATGACTCATTTAATTCCAACATGATATATAGACTTATTTCTACATGTAAAGCCGAGCACCTGCATTAAGTTTTAGATTGCTTTCATAACTCCTACACAAAGGATGCACCGACTGCATTCTGTTTTTACTCTTTGTTTGTTAGTGGGATGGGGCCAATTCTTTTCAAACTTTATTTATTATTGACAGTGACTGATGAAGACTTTTTGTACTTCATTTCTAACAGCAATAAATGCAAACACAAACGTTCTGCAGTATGTTTTATCTGCCTTTCTATCTCAGCTCTCTGCTGCGTCTCTTTGAATTCATCCGCAAGCAGCATTCATCCTTTCCCTGCTCCCTTGCTGCAGGATTGTGGGCGTCTTAACAGCACAGTTTCAGAACCCCCTCTCTTCATTAGGCTTTCATGAAGCAAAGCAAGGCTGTGCGAGACCTCACCGGCACCCGGGCTCCCCGCTGCGTTGATGGCCCTTGGGCGTCGCCACGAGCGGGGGGACCTCGATGACCTCCTCTCAGCTGCTGTGACGAGATGCCTGCAGCCAGTATCCTATCAAGCACAGCAGCCAGACAATCCTCCGGTACCGGGGTGCGCACAGCTCAGGAGGTGGATTTTAAAACCAGCCACAAGCAACAACAGCCTTGCTAATTTAGGGATTGGAGAATTGGAATAGTTAAGATGTTGCTGTTCAGAGTAATACCCTGGGATTTATGGCTTTTAAGTCAGAGCGCGTGGGCTCTCAGTCAGCAGCCTCTTAAATGAGAAATGAGGAAAATTAGAAGAAAACTGCTTTCAAGTAACAAGATAATATTTTTGTATTAAATGCTATATAAAGGATTGACCTTATTAAATGCTTATGATATCAAAATTGAGTATAATTGAATCCTATTAACAGTGAATTGTTAAATAAAATAACTTAACACTTCTTGTTGATAAATGGCTGTTTGCTGCAATATACATATACCTTGTGTACTGCTGCACAATATATTCAATGATTTGATGATTTGTCTAACTTTCTATGGACAGAAGGTGTAGAGAATGTGGCAGATGATGACCTGTATATCTCTTTATCTAGTTATGATGTTGACTTGGGTATTCAATATTAATAACCTGCTGTCAAGGACACTAGAAGGACATCTCAATTTGACACTTATAGGCTCAGTATGAATATGTATAGGCAGCAAGAGGCTTCAAAATTACCAAGTAAAATCATGGTTCACACGTGGAGACTAATGTGATGTGGCACCTGCATTATGATGAGCCACATATACAGCGGCCGATAGGTCTCAATAGGCTTGTCGTAAGTCGATATCGGACCAGAGAACATTCAGCTGTTGCTGTGTGTGGGTGTTTGCAGAGAGGGGTGGTGCACGTGAAGCCCTGTAGAGGCTGTGGATGTCCAATGTTATCCTTAACAGTCTTTATTAAGTCATTAACTTCATCCAGTAGGGATCTTGTGTGTGTGCATGTGTGTGTTTGTAGGTGAGAAAGCTGGGCCTAATAGGCAACATGGTGCTTAAATGTTTCCCAGCGCTGTGCAGAACATGACCATCAAGCAAACCGCATAGCAGGACACTGTCTACACACTCGGCAAGCCTGGCTTGTTGGCTTGTGTCACACTTTCTTGTCTTCTGTGACACTTCACACCTTTAATCCCTGGCTGCCTGTGGACACTTGGAATAAGTCTGATTACATTCTTTTTTTTTTTTTTTTTAAAGCATATAGAATGTATTGGCCTTTACAGAGAAAGTTTAGTCCCATGGATAGCAGAATTCAGATCAATGTAGCCAGGTATTCAATTGCTTGTATTGTAAAATGGTGGAATCACATCTCTTCACTTTTATCTGCCTGTCTTCCTGTTTCCAAATATCACCACTCATCACAAGAGATGTATAATTATCACAAAAATTTTTCTGATAATGAGAATCGCTATCATTACCATAATTGCTGGTGACCTCTCACCAGAGATTTAAGTATGCTGGGTCAGAATGAGCAATTTGATGTAAACCTGAGCTGTTCGGTGCATTTAAACTCGTAGGTTTCAATTATAAAATATCTCCAGTGTCTCATTTTAAGGAAAGCAAAGCATGTGATTTTTAGACACTATAGGATGCATGTCTTTTTAAACCTTAAGACTGTTAAAGGATAGTTCTGTGTATTTCTTTTCCATTTAGATGGCTATTTTGGCTCTAAGGGGCATGCTAAGTTTGCACTTTCCACCTACAGAAAAACCTCCTTACCACTTGAAAAAATCAGGATTATGGGACAAACGTTTTAAAAGTTTGTTTTCAAGTCTTACAGAAACATCAGGGATTTCCATTTATTTGCTATACCACAGATCTCTAGAACACCTTGCATGTTTATCATGTTTGTGCACAGCTCTTACTAAAGAATACACCTTATGTGGCTCTGCAGTGCTGCATTGCAGAAGTGCACTGCACCATTAATTGATGCAATTTTTAAATGCAGTGCCATGCTGTTCTTGCACATACCTTATAGATTTATCACCTTACGTGCATAACATGCACAAATCCAACTGGACCATGCTTGAACCCAACTCTTGGAGTGGGCCAAGGCATGGTACACAGCGATCACACTCAAACAAACTGGACTTAAGAGGTCAAATGTCTTACAGCCTTCCTATGAACCACTTCCTTCTAGCAGTTCCTCAAATAACCTCTTGAGGTTGTCTCCTGAAATAAGTCTGCTTATCTTCACTTATGCTAATTAGTGATTTGCATGGGCCTTTCCACTGAGGTTGTTGAGTGGGTGCTGTTTCTAGCAAATGTGAATACAATTTTCTAACAAAAGAAATATGCCTTGTTGTGTGGGTGAGTACACAAACAGCCCATCCCGGAAGTCTGTGTTATAGTTGGAGGGTGAAAATCTCATATTTTATTGAGAAGGTACATGATGACTGACTTCCGGTTTTCCGCCATTTTTGAACAATTTGCTGCGGGTATAACAAACATCTAGCTACAGCTAGCGACACCTCTGATGGGTCCTTCTGACAGTTGTATAAAAATCCCTTTTAAGTCCACTAACGTATTGCATGTTTGACTATAGTTTTCATATAGTTATATTAAGTGATTATCAATAAGTCAGCAGTTTAAACGTTGGTCAAGAGGGGAAATATGGCCCGTGAGTACATTACATGCAGCTGTATCTGCATGTATGTTTTAGACATCTACAGAAGTGGACAGTACTGTATGTCACACGTTTTGTAAGAAGGCGTGGCTTCTGGGAGAGAAGCAGATGGAACTATTAAAAGTGTAATGATGTGTTTTTATTGTGTTAACTACAGACATCACTGTAATTCAGTAGACATTTCAATCAGATGCACAACAGTAACTGTTGAGCAGGACGTGACCTCATCCAATCATTTAATACAGCCTAGCCAACATTTACACACTTACACATTTACTGCACAATAAATATTTCTGAATTTGAGCTGCCCTTTAACCAAATTATCTGTTACATGGAAATTTGGTTATTATTACTGCCCAACATAAAAAGTTCCTTATACACCTATATATCCAATATAGTCTGTTTCAACTATAAACAAAGTTTACAGTTATTACTTTTTCTAACAGTAAACAAGTTGTTGGGACTTAAAAGGATATAGTTTAAACTTTAATAGCCTGTAATTGATAATATTTCATTATGGAAATGGAGGGAACTTCCTTTAAACACAAGTATTCAAATTATTTATGGTGCAGCCATACTGAAAAGATGCCACTGACAATCTAGAAATGTGAACAATGAATGCATGGAGTCACAAAGTAAATACTTTATATTACGATACAAAAAGGAGCCCCCATAACACGGCACTTTTCACAGGGATCCAGAAAGATCCGTCTGGGTTCTGATGCTTCACTGCTTGAATCCAGGCAGTCCTCCTCTCCATTTGAGCTGGAAACCAATGGAAGGACATTTTGTGTCTCTATGGCTGTTGCAGCCAAACGCTGCACAATAGCGTGACATTATATTCAATTTCAGCAGAAAACACCGTACTGCACAAAGCATTGAAGTAGCGTTGCTAAGTGTTGTTGTACCCATATTAGCAACAAAACGAGACCGGAAGTACACATTGCGTAGGTCACATACCTTCTCTATTGATGTTAGTACTTTACTAGTCAAGCTTGCTAGCTTAGTAACTTAGCACTTCTTCTTCAAATGCCACAGAGCTCAATTTGAGGCTTCAGAATGCTAGAAGGCAAACCAATAGGCAACACTGGTAGCTACACCTTCACAGCTTATCAAAGTAACAGGCAAAAGTTTAGATTAGCATGAAGGCTGAAAATGATGGAGAAAAGCTAGATCAGATTTATCTTAATGTTATACCAAATAAAGCTGAAGTTTAAAACATGTAAGCTAGAGTCATTGTTACTGTGAAGCTGACAGTGGAAAAGCCCTTGTAAATCACTAATTAGCTTAAGTGAAGACAAGTAGACTTGCTTCAGGAGACCGTCTCAAGTGGCAATTCCAGAAACTGTGGGAAGGAAGAGGCTTTTTAAACATATCTATATCTTTTTGGTTATTTTTCAAACTTTTAATTTTGAATATGTAATCATTTGTTGAGTAAACCAGCAAACATGATTGAACGTCACCTCCCGGGTCAAAAGCGCCAATTAAAATTGACCTTAGACAGATGGAGTTCAATGTTTCCATATAGAATAGAGGCAATGTGAGAAAATAGATCAGATTCTTACAATGAAGGAATAAAATGCATCTTTCTTCTTAAAAAGGAAGAAAATTTGCTCAATACGTGGTGCTTGTTAGGCCATTTACTGTTATGTACATATAAATCCTGTCTCATTTGGTGCATGGTGAACTTAGCATGTCAGATTGTTACAACCACTGTCTCTCAGTTTCTGATGGCACCATGATAAACCCAGATGCTGTTGGTTAAGTGTGAAGTCATTCAGCTCAGCAGGATAAGAAATGGACCCTAAAGGATGAGATCGGGAGCTTTAGTAACCACTGAGCCGAATTTTTATTATCATTCTTTCTATTGAAAATGATTTTTTCATGTCCTTTTGTTGTAATTATTACAGATTGTAGAAAACCATCTTGAAAAAAAAACTTTATCTTTGTAGAAAACCTAACAATAATGTCCTGGAAATTTAAAAAAATATCCAGAACTGACACCCACGTAACATCTGCGACACTGGCACAACCTTCATTTCAAAACTATTTTTTGACTATGACTAAACATTGACCAAAAATAAAGAATGCCAGCCCGTGGTTTTTCAATGCTAAAATGTTTGCTGGGACCCACTCTCTCTCTTCCCCTGAAATCGGCATCATAAACACAAGGATGCAACTGTTTGAGTATGACTCCAGTTAACGCAGTAGGAAGAAAAGCCTGAAATCACAAATTCAAGCTACCCCTGAGGTGATTTTTTTCTCGTTATTCTTAGTTTATTTTATCATAATCGATATAGATAGTAGAAATCAAGCCTTTAACACTTGCTAGAAAGTTTAATTACATCCAGGCGACATTCAAGAAGTGCCTCAACATTTCAGCTTTAACTTTGAAACTATTCTTTTCAACCATGATTCAGTATCAATAAAAAAACCCCACCACATCGAAAGGGTCGCTGGGTGTATTTGCATGTACACGCTAAAATAAGTCCATTCATGCTCTCTGTGGTCTAAGTGAACTCAAGTTTGCAAGACGTCAACACAACATAGCGTTGCTAGCTCTAGCAAGAATGAAGTACACTTGCCAGAGAGAGAATAGGTGCTTCAAAGTGCTTGCACTGTAAACATCAATATAGCTTGGTGGCAAAGCTAGTTCTAGTAGCAGTTCAGAGACAGCTATCTGCAGCACAGTTGAAGCCAGCCCATATGAAGACTTCTAGCAGCTTTAGGATGAGTTAGTGTAGATTCTGTCAAAAGAAATTTAACATTTTAATGCAAATCCTGCCCACAAGGTCTGAATATACAAGTCAGAATGTCAGCCAGATGGGCAACAAATTTGAAATGTCACAGCCAGATGAAGCCTCCAGCAAGTCATGGGAAAGTAGAGTGAGTGATTGAAGATACAAAGAGATCTTATCAAAGGGTAAGACCACGAGCAAACATCCACAAAATCTCCTTTAGAGATGGTTGACATTTCTAAACTCTTGAGTTTTCCTGCTTTATGGTAAAATACATGCATTTGTTTTGCATTTAAATCTAATTTGTCTGTGATTCTATAGTAGTATTTTTAGTTTTGGAAGTGGCAATTATTGGGGGTTGTTTGAACTTCTACTGAAAAAGAATCAATCCGAGTAGGGCGGCTGTGGCTCAGAAGGTAGAGTGGGTTGTCTTCCAAAAGGAAGGTTGGCAGTTTGATCCCTGGTTTCACTGGTCTATATGCCAAGCTGCCCTTGAGCGAGACACTGAACCCCAAATTGCTCCCGATGCACCCACTGGAATGTAAACGTGTACTTAAATGCACTTAACGGCATAGAGTAAAGCACTGTATGAATGTAAGTGTGTGAACGAGACTTGTAGTAAAAAGCGCTCTGAATGCTCAGAGTGGAGAAGTGTTATATAAGCACCAGCCCATTTAGCAGCTAATTTAAGAAAAAGAAATGGACATGATTAAGCTCATTTTTGAGGCGTTAAACTCATCTGAAAATTCTAAACTGTAAACTCTGAAAATTAGCTAGCCATTTTAATCTGTATAAAGTGAATTTTGAGCCAGTTCTTGCAGAGTGTGACCATACAGAGACTAGAAGAGTGGAACAATTTAGGTAAAGCAGTTTTCATTCATAAACGGCCATCAGCATTTTGTTTGAATGCTCTGAGCAGTAAAATACTACTCATTTTCATTGTGGCATCCATGCTGTTTCCATATTCTGATTTAAAAACAAACCAGCACACAGATGATGGAAGAATTGCTTCCCAACTCAGATAATGGGACCATTCAAGGAGCTTGTAAATGCACAAAAAGACTGTCTCCAATCCTGCCTCACCAGGAAGTGTTTTGACTTATCTGTCATTTTATTGTCATATTAAGTCTTGATTTTTAAAAATCTTTGACTTCTCAAAATTCCTTTATCCTCAATCAACATTCATTAGTTATATGTCGTAATGAGCATGATTTTGACCATGTGGACACCCCACGTTCCCCCACCACCCCCTGCAGTGTCAACAATCCCGCAGGGAGTCTGGGTCCAGGTATATCACAGGCACAGTGTGTGCTAACTCTGCTGCTGCCCACAGGCTGTGGCCCAACTGTGCTGTCCCAGAACAGGCCAACATCAAAGTCCTTGATCCAGAAGAGCCTGGGGCAATGAACAGCCAAAGGCTCTGATTGACAGGGGAGATGCAAAATTGTTTTTTGAGAAAGACACAGTAATGTTACGCTGGCCTATTGTCTGCATTTGTTTTTGTTTTGCTTCAGAGTCTCACTAAATATATTACAGTTTCCCCCTAAAGTTGTTCAAAACAGGAGTTTCAGGTAAGGTAGACAGTATATATTGACCCACACAGAGAAGTTCTGTACAAGACAGTGGACCTCATTGTGCCCTCCAAATTATTTGAATTCAATTGAAGCAGTTAGAGGCATTTTTTTCTTTGTTGCCATATTTAAATCTGAAGTGTTTATTTTTGTCTATAGCTTTTGCTCCTTTTCAACTGGCAAAATCCACTGATCTTCAGGATGTGTGTGATGCACTCATTCTGTTGTGCAATTATTTAAAGTAATTACATCAAAACACATCTGTATTTGAATATTTTAGTCATAAAAACAAATGTTCAGAAATGCTTAATTCTCTGCAAGACATTAGGATTTCTACTGTTTTATTTTAAATATTAAGAACTGGGAGAAATTCTTTTTTGGTTGTCCACAAACCCCACATAAATACCAAAAATGTCTCTCAACACTTTATATGGCCTTCATTTGTTTACTAGCACAAATTGATTTTGTTTCTGCTGAAGATGTATACCTTTTAACTCTTAAATAATTTCTTGAAATAGCCAGCTTCTGGCATTTTTTTAGCAAACAGCACTCAAACTAAAGTATCATGCATTTATTTATTAGGGAGTATTTTCAGCCGTGGATAAATACTCATTTAGTCCTGTTGTGCAGCCCTGAAGTACCCAAACATTAGCACCACCCTATACTGTTTGAAAGTGACCTCTGGAAAGAAAGGACCTGATAGGTTGTTAGTAAAGCAGACTGGTGCTGTTACCTTTAAAATGGACAGAAGTTGCCACCCTGGTAACCTAGAAATCGAGCTTTCCAGCAAGTTGTAAAAGGGCATATTTTAACCTAACTCAAGATCATTTCATAACCGTAACCCAGCAACAAGTGAAAGTTAAAGTAAACAGCAGGTGTAAGGAAAAAGTAGTCCAATGAACTCTGTTTGCATCATTGACACAATCAAACAATGAATGATGGTTTAGTTGCAAGACTTGTTGGTTCTAAATTTGTTGACTGTAATATTTTGGATATCACTTAACAGTGTGTGCAATGTTTCCAATAATTTTTAATAAAACTGAACTCTATATGTTCAGTTAGCGTTATGGTATGATATGAATAGAGGATCCAAATGCAGGAGACAGGCAGGCATGAGTTTAAAAAAAGTGAATCTTTGATTAGACTTAAACACAATTCAAAATCAGATCTCAAACTCAGTTCAATGCAAACACAAAACAGGAATTCCAGAGACACATACAAAGAGCAAAAAATGTGAATTTTATCCCCTTACTCCATGAATTCACCAGTAGAAATTTTCTCCTCTTCCTTATGTGGGTTTCCTCCAAGAGATCTGGTTTCTGCTTTGGTGTTGTTGTGTATTGCACTGTTACTCATCTATATTTTGAAGGCTCTGATCTAAAGCCCATTCACCCATTTTCCATAGCTTCTCCAGGTGGTGAGGGTAGCAGTCTAACCAGAGATGCTCAGACTTCCCTCTCCTTTACCACCTCTAGCGCCTCTTTCGGGGGGCCACTAAAGATATTAATAAACCAGTTGGAAGATATAATCTCTCAAGTGTGTCTTGGCTTTGACCCAGGGTGTCCTCCTGATTGGACATGCCTGAAACATGTTAGCATGGAGATGGAAGCATTCCAGACGATGCCCAAACCACCCCATCTCGCTCCTTTAAATGTGGAGAAGAAGTGACTTTTCATTAAGTCAGTGGTTCTCAAACTGTGGGGTCACTGCAGGTGGGGTGCAGACAACCAGGTGAAAACTATTAAGTAAAACTAAGGTAAATAGATATGTTTTTTACCTGTCAATATCCAACTCAACTCTCCCCCTACTTGAGAAAAATACCCCAAGATACCTTAAAGCCTTCACTTGGGGCAACAAGTCCTTTCTAACCCAAAGTGGGAACACTGGATGACAATATAAAGTATTTCCAGAATTTGTTGACTATAAGAAATAATATATTATCACCAGATTTATCTTATAAATTAAAACCTTCTGCAATTAGGGGCTTTATTTTCATCCAAACCTGACATAACATGGTTTCTAAAGGCACCAATGACAAAAAATTTCTGGTTTGAGTAATCTTATTTTGCATGTAATTAATTTTGAAAAACTGTTCAAAATCTTAGAAATAAATAAAAATTCAAGAGAGTTTAAAGAAATAACAGCTGTAATCTTATCTCAGACATTTACATTGCACTGCAGATATCTACTCAGGGTAACATACTAATTCCAGCTAGTAACCCCAAGTTGCCCTCAAGATAGGATAGTGAGTCCTAGTCTGCCCTCAGCCCAGCATGAAAAGAAGAAAATATAGAGCTGCTGTGTGTATTTTTCTTTGCTATACTCTGATTGTGACATTGTGAAATATGTTGAGACGACAAACAATGAATTAAGCAGCAGATACAACAAAGCTGAAGCTGTTTTTGTGGGAGAGGGTGTGTTTTTAGCCTAGAACTTAAATTTCCTTGCACACCTTTTACACCCCCACCCCCACCCCTCACACCAGGCCACAGGCATCAGGAGATGAAGAAAGGAAATCTGGTTCCCACAGCAAGCAGAGATTATGCAGCTTCTGCAGCAGGTCATCATGCAGGTTCACTGCTTGGTAATTGGTATCTAGTGATGATACAACCTCAAATCCAAAAAGGTTGGGATGCTGCATAAAATATACATAAAAACACAATGTAATGATTTATAAATGTAATAATCCAATGTTTTATTCTCAAAAGAAGATGGAGAAATATTAAAAGTGAGACATTTTACTATTTCATGAAAAATACTAGCTCATCTTGAATTTAATGGTAGTGACACGTCTCAAAAAAAGTTGAGCTAGGACGATGTTTGCCACTGTGTAGAATCCCCTCTTTTTTAACAACACTCCATAAACATCTGGGATCTGAGGAGACCAGCTGCTGGACATTTGGGAGAGGAATGTTGTCCCGTTCTTGTCTGATCTAGGATTCCATTTGCTCAACAGTCCTGGGTCTTCTTTGTTGTAGTTTGCATTTTATGATGTGCTAAATATTTTCAATTGATGAAAGGCCAGGACCTCAGGAAGGCCAGTGCAGCACCTGGACTCTTTTATTATACAGCCATGCTGTTGTAATAGCTGTAGTAAGCGATTTAGCATTATCTTGCTGACATATGCAAGCCCCTCCCTGAAAAAGATGTTGTCTGGAGGGGAGCATAATTTGCTCTAAAACCTGTATAGACTTTTAAGCACTGATGGTGCTTTCCCAGATCTGCAAGTTACCAATACCATAGGCACTAATGCACCATTATACAGTCAGAGATGCAGGCTTTTGAACTGAGTGCTGATAAAAGCTGAATGGTCCCTCTTCTTTTAAATCTGGAGGACACGGCATCCATGATTTCCAAGAAGAATTTCAAATTTCCCTTTGTTTGACCAAAGAATAGTTTTCCACTTTGCCTCAGTCCATTTTAATGAGCTTTGGCCTAGAGAAGATGCCAGCATTACTGGATCACATTCACACATAGCTTCTTCTTTTCATGATAGGACTTTAACCTGTTTTTGTGGATGGCACGGCTAACTGTGTTGACAGACAATGATTTCTGGCAGTGTTCCTGAGCCCATGCAGTGATTTCTATGACAGAATCATTCCTGTTTGTAGTGCAGTGCTGCCTTAAGGCCTAAAGATCACAAGCATCCAATATTAGTTTCCAGCTGTGTCCCTTGAGCACAGAGATGTTTCCAGATTCTCAGAACCTCTTGTGTAGTGTCGATGATGAAAAAATAAATAGTCAAGAGTTTTTGAAATTTTATGTTGAGGAACATTATTCTGAAATTGCTCCACAATTTATAGAGGCAGTTTCTCACAGATTGCTGAGACTCTGCTTCTTTAAGGTGCTCTTTTTATACCTAATCACATTACTGGCCTGTTGCCAATTAACTTAATTAGTTGTAACATGTTCCTGCAGCTGTTTTTTTCTTATTATCACTTACTTTTCCAGCCTTTTCTTGCCCTTGTCCCAACTTTTTAGAGGTATGTTGCTGCCATCAAATTCATGATGAGCTAGTATTTTTCATTACATAGAAAGATGTCTGACTTTCAACATTTCATATGTTTTCTACATTATATTCTAAAATAAAGAATTGGTTTATGAGGTTTGCATATCATTGCATTGTGTGTTTCTTTATATTTTACACAGTGTCCCAACTTTTTTGGATTTGAGGTTTCTCATATGTCCTTGTCACAAAGAAATAAAAGTAGGTCGGGAAAAGAAACAAAAGTAACATGGTTTAGGATCCAAAGCACCTATTGAATGCTTTTGCCAAAGAAGAACAACCTTCAAGAATAGGGAGTTAAACATATTTCACCATTAAGCATTGACCATTATGTTAAATATATTGGCTTCAAATTTTATTTTGGCCTGTTCTTTAAGTGTGCATTCAACAAAACACCTTATTACCACAAAGTATTAAAACAAATGTTTGTGACACAAGCTGTATTATGTGAAAAATATTCCTGTCAGATTAAGTGCATTAGTAATTGTGCTAATGAGAAATATTGTTTTAAGCAACCATAGAGCATGCTGAGACTGATGATGTCAGGCCTTGCCTCTGGCTGATCAATTCAATCTGGCTGGTCAGTCAGGGGTAGGATTGATGGGAGTCCTTTCCATACTGGAAGAGGGAGGCCATTCTTGCACAATGCTTAATGGAGGAGTGTTCAGGTTGTTAGTTACCTCTTTGAAGAGCTGTTGGCCTCTGGGTCACTCCCAGTTTGCATTTGCCGAAAATGTTAGGTGATTGCATGGTAGAACAGTCCCTGACTGTTGTGAGAGAGAACAACTGTCTGCCTCTCTCACTGCCCAGAGCACTGAAACATCTTACTCTGCTCTCAGTGTTGCTGTAAAAGTACTGGTTCTTTTTTCTTTTTCTTTTTATAATGTGAGAAAAGGGAGGTGGTTTGCGCATTCACCTTACAAAAGAAATGTCCCTGGTTTGATTCCAGGTGGGGACACAAGCCCCTCTCACCATGGAGGGTTGCGTCAGGCATCCGGCATAAAACCTTTGCCAAATTACCAATGCGGATTAATCTGCTGTGGCGACCCCTTGGTGGAGTATACAAAGGAGCAGCGGAAAGGTACATTTCAATTATAATTGACGCAGATGTACAGGTGCAACAGACGCAGACAAAAGCAAGAAACACAGAATATGAAGGAAAAGAAAAGAAAATGAGAAGGCAAAAAAAACCATTTTGGCCATCGATGCAGACATGTAACTGCATATGTATGCATACAATTATCCTTTACTGTTGCTGAAGTTTAAAGGTGTGTCTATGTTTGAGTGTAGCAGTGCATGCATATATTCAAACGCATAAATAAAGAACTCAGTCATACTTGTTCTGACAGGAGCTAGCAGATGCAGGTTCTGCTGAGGAATGCCTTGACAATCATCTGGCTAAAAGACTGGATGCTTTCCTCCACAGACAAGTCTAGGACCTGGGGTTCATATAACTAGTCTGTCTCCAGCAGGATCTCATTGGTGCGGTTGTTGGTCTTCAAAATCCTGGGGATGATGCTGATGGTATCTGGGACTTCTCAGCTTTCCTCCTGGGGAGGAGTTGCCTTCAAGAGGCCAGCAGGCTGGAAGAAGGAGTCGTCTTCAGATTGTGTCTGGAGCCTTTGGCGGTTCTATGAAGAGCTGCTGTGAGAAGACTCCCTGAAACTTGATGTCTGACTTAGTTCAGTCCAGACTTTTTCCATTCTCTTCTGCAGGAGTATCCTCAGGGGGGTTTTAGGTTGGGGTCTGGACTGCTAGGCCAAAATACACATCTGAAGGGATGAATCCACAGACAAACCTGCTTTTTAAAGTTTTTCATCCCCCAAAGGTTTTCGTTCTGGTTATTCTATCCTAGCAGAGCACCTCATTGCTCTTTAACTGCTTCTAACCTTAGCTATTTCATTTTTCTTTGTTTTACAAATGGATTTTTTACAACCTTTAACAAAAAAAGTATATGTTCAGATACATTGCCTGTGACCCAAATACTGTTTCTTCACTCTCTGATGACCTGAGTAATTGAAATCCCCTGTGCGCCTTTTATGACAAGCTGTTAAAGTTGTAGGAAAAGCTGCGTGTCCCTCTGTGAGGATGATAGACGGCTTATTGAAACTCTTGCATATGTAGAAGATGGTAATAGGTTCCTGTGGGAAATGTTGCTGTGTCCGTGCCCAAGACAGCTCTCTAGTCAAAAAATAAATACTAAATTGTATGAAACAGTCCAAGTCATTGTACAAACCCTTCATGGCTGCCCCTCAAGTAACATTTATTTACTGATGCATGAATGCTAATTTATTTTGCTTTCTTCTAGTTTGATGCATCATGGTTTAAACCCTTCAATTTCTTCATTTCATTTATGGTTTCTTTATTTGATAATGAATGTGGAATGCCAAATACATGGGTTTAGATATCTCCAGCCCTTGACAACTTTTTAAACACAATGATATATAGTGATTTATTGGTGTGTAATATGTCCTCTTCTTGTCATAAAAATATGGACTCTAATTTGTGCTTCTTAATTATCACATAAAAATCTACTATACCACCCTTGAATCCTGGTCTCATATAAAGTGTAAAGATGAATTGTGAAAAGAATGTGTGTTTTCTCTCAAATGCTCCCCCCGCCTCAATCTCATCAGCCACCGTGATTAAGGTTTGGCATTGGGGATTGTGCTGTCTTTTTGGAGAGATATTTCAGCTGCATTTCTGACACTCTGAAAGGAGAGGAAGATAAAGGAGGCGTTGGGGAAAAAACTCCTTCCCGTTGTGTGAGTCCTAGAGAGGGCCTTGAACCCTGCCATTCACGCCTTTCTCTCCATCAGCTGAGTCTAATTGCCAGAGAGGACAGGAGACCCCAGGCCTGATCGTTCCTTATCCTCTTTAGCGCTTTCAGGCGAGTGAAAGGCGAGCTTCTGCTTTTGATCTTTTCTCTGATTCGCTTTTTCTTCTGTCATCCCTACCATCCTCTCCTCAGGAGTGACACCAACTCCTTTCACTGCCTGCCCCCGTCTCCATCTGCCCAAAATAATGACCAAGGCCCAGGCATTATTAAACAGAGGTGGAGAAGAGAGGTCAGCACTGGGAGAGGGAGAGGGAGGTCTGGAAGGGGACTCCGAACTCGTCTAAGGAGGGGTGCCCCTATTCCAAATCTACTCCGTAGCCTCTCTGTGTTCCCCTAAATTCATCCCTTACAGTTTTCATGGCCTTAGCCTGGAGAAAGCCCATTCTTTAACAGACCACGTACGTGAAGGCTCGTCCTTTCCCAGAGGCGCTGCTACAATAAGACCCCAGGCTGCTTGAGACAATGGGGCCTGTGTGATCTCTCAGCCAGACTCAGGATGAGACGATGCCTTGCTTGCCAGTCCCATGGGAGGGTAGACCCACTGGTCATTGTTGACAGCTAATGGACAGCATCTTTCCACTGGCAGGCCCCCCTGCAGACTGTGTCATTTTAAGTTGCTTAATAACAACACTCAGTCTCAACCAACGGAGGAATTCTATCAAGAACAGCAGTTTGTTTGCGGTTGAAAATCATTCCCCTCACAAATCTCAAAAGCTAACACTGGGGGGGTGATTGGATGAATGCCGCTAGCAAGCAAAGACAGCATTCAGGGGAGTAAATTCAATATAACTTATGAAAAGAGAACAGAATTAGAATCTCTTTATTCAGTAGGAACAATGAGATTACAGACATTTTTTTAACCAGACACAGACAGGTGATAATAGTTTTGGACATGCTGACACAGAAAGTGCAGCACAATACCAGACTTCGGGTATAAAAGACTATGCATATCACACTACATCTACATTTTTAGCAAATTAAACTGTTGATCTTGTGTTTGGCGTGAGTCAAATCAACTTTAGATACGCTATATGAACAGCCATAGCTCTGATAAGTTATGTATGTGTGTGGGGGGGTTAGGAATATAAGAAAATTAATTTCAAGTAAACATACTAGCATTTTATGCAATACATACACATTTCATATTGATTTTGTTTCAGAAGCAGGAGGACTTTCAGTGTTCCTGCCTAATACTGACAAATCTCCTGGCACGGTTGTTGTCCTTGGTTCGATTTCAGACAGCTATCATTAACACTCAGAGGTGGTGATCTGAAAAGGACTTATATTAAACCTGAAGGGCAAGTATGTGGCCAAAAACCCAGTCAGAGTCAAACTTTTCCAGTCAATGTCAGTATGTATGTCAATATTTTTTTAATAGACATTTCATATCAGGCATTTGTTGTGTCTTCTCAAGGATCCCCAGTAATGTCTGAGGTTACATAGTAGTGCTCAAGCTAAATTACATTAAATTCAGAGAACCAGCCTTTGATTTTTCTCTTTAAACACATTTCTTCATGTATCTCCCTGTATTCATTTCACATTTCTTTTTTAACAGTGACTGTCTTAATCTCTGGTTCGATTCCAGCCTGTGTTGCATGTCTTTTGACCAATACTTTCTGTCTCTCTGCAGTGTCAAATTAGATTAAAATGCCATGAAAATAATGTATTAAACATTTCCCTCTACTTCTCTACAGTGGCCTGAGACATATACGTTATACAGACAAAAGTACTGGGCTATACCTATTCAGCATTTGATTCAGGTGTTTCATTCAGTCCCATTGCCACAAGTGTTAGAAACAATCAAGCACCTAGCCATGCAGTCTGCCTGAAAGAATGGGTAATTTCATAAGAGCTCACTAGATTTGACTGTGGTACTGTAATAGGATGTCACCATTGCAATAAATCAGCTTGTGGCATTTTTGTACAGTGAAGGCATTTAAGAACCACAAAAACTCAGCCACCAAGTGGCAGGCCAGATTCAGAATACTTTATTAATCCCAGGGGGGAATTTGCATGTGAAGTTACAGAGTGGGGTCACCGAGTGCTGAGATGCATAGTACATAAAAGTTACCAGCACTGCTGAATCTGTAACTGTGGAGTTCCAAACCTCCTCTGGCTTTAACATAAGCACAAACACTGTGTGCTGGGAGCTTCTTGGCTGAGTAGCTGCATGCAAGCCTTACATCACAAAGCACAATGCAAAGTGGCAGATGCAGTGGTGTCAAGCATGCTGCAGCTGGACTATGGAGCAGTGGAAACATGTTCTGTCGATTGATGAATCACACTTCTCACTACCCATCTCTTCTCTGAGTCTGGGTTTGGTGAATGCTAGGACAATGTTACCTGCCAGACTGCACTGTCCAAACTGTAAAGTTTGGTGAAGGAGGGATCATGCTATGGGGTTGTTTGTATAGGGTTGGCCTTGACCCTTTATATCCAGTAAAGGGAAATCTTAATTTTTCAGCTTGCTGAGAAATTTTGGACAATTCAGTTCTTTCTGGGAACAGTTTGGGGAAGGCCCTTTTCTGTTCTAGCATGACTGTGCCACAAGGTGAGGTCCATGAAGGCTTAGTTGGGTGAGTTTGTTTCAGAAGAACTTGATTTGCCCACACAGAGTCCAGACCTTAACCCCATTAAACACCTTTGGAATGAGCTAGAATAGAGATTGTGAGCCAGGTTCTCTCATCTAACATGAGTGTCTGTTTTTGCAATTACCTCAGACACACTCCAAAATCTTTTTAAAAGCCTTCCTAGAAGACTAGAAGCTGTGATAGCTACAAAAGGGGAACCAGCTCCATATTAATACCAGTAGATTTAGAATGAGATATCATAACAGTTCCTGTAGATGTAATGTGTAGGTGGCCCAATACTTCTGTCCATATAACGTATTTTACTTCAGCTGAATTTCCAAAACGAAGTTCTGTCATACAAACTTATTGTTGAAAAAAATTGTTGTGCAAGTAGGAGTATTGAACATCAAGTGGCATTATCAATATAGTGGAGTAAAAAGTATTATATTTCCCTGTGAATTGTTGTCAAGTTCGAAGTGAAATTCAAATAATACTTGAAGATAAGGGAAATATTACTACCCACCCCTATTTTTCAAGGTTGTCAATTTCAAATTGCAAAAAGGGAGGAATAAAGATTTTTATTGCATGCACCTGCACAAAACTTCAAATAGTTGCTCAAAAAACACATTTTGTAATGTGAGGTCCATTTTAAAACTTATTTTCATGACATACTTTTGCTGTACAGCTTAACTAAAAAAAATTATGGATGGATTAATGAGAATGAAAATGATATTTAAAGAAATCATGGTTACACAGTAGATAATACCTTAGCCAACCAAACCACCGCTTACCTCCTGGAAATGCCTTTCAGAGAGAAGATAGAGCAATTTTATCTAAATTGCTTTTAAAGGCTGGAGGAAGTGAAGTGTTTATTTAATGTCTGGTTATGTACAGTCATTTTTTCTTTCTTAATTTTCTGGCCATTGTTCATTTTTTTTATGTTTGGCTCGGGCCGGAGTGTGATGGATTCTGGAGTGCTGGAGGATGAGGAGGAGGAGGAGGAGAGGAAAAGGGCACAGTATTAGGTCAGGTTGATAGAGATGTCAGCGCTGCTTCAGTAATCTTGTGACGCACTAGAGAGTGGCACAAAAAAAAAGCCGGGAGGGAAGGGAGCAGGACGGCTGAAAGACCAGCAGCTTGGTGACAGCAGAAGCAGAGACCACCCCAACAACAGCAGCAGGAGAAGCTGGGAGGGGAGGGGAGCGAGGGCTGGGATATGGTGGAGGAGGAGGTGGTGGTGGTGGCGGGAGGGCTGGGAGGGTGTGAGGAGTAAAGCTAGGGGGGGGGGGGGTTGGGGGTCC
>VUQH01046653.1:39221-58036 GCA_015106775.1 Etroplus canarensis
TTCAGTTGCACATTATAGCTGATAGTTAACCCTCCTCCTCTCAGTAGTGTGTTAGAAAGAGAAAGGGTAGTGAGCCAGTTATCAGCAGAGTGAAGGATTTATGCCTTGTCTCCTTCATTTAACATCTCTAACAGACTGGACTTGTTTATTGTTGTGTCAAATATAATAAAAACCCAAGTATACACTCTAATAAAAAAGTCCTTAGGGGATCCTTAAAGATAATGAACATGGATGTCTTGTTTACGGCCTTTCTGGCTTTTAGTTTGCTTATGTGTAATTTGAAATTATTCTGTAAATAGGCTTTATACAGCATGCTTATACACTTGCTCATTCACACACTCTTGCTCTTTTAATTTGCACATGAACAGTCATGTTGTTACCTGTCTCATGTCCACTCATCAACATTAGATCTACTTACAATGCCACGTTGTCTATTGGGTTAAAGTGAAGCTCCTGGCGTTGAGGGTTCTGCTCAGTGGGTGACCCAGTAATGAAATGTGATTCAGGTGGTAGATGGATATCTGTAGTGAAATATCTATCGCAGCTCACTGGCTGCAGCCCAGACGTCGCCTTCTGCTCGCTCCTGCTGTAAAGTGTGATTTGTGGTGTTTGGCCTTTTGTCTGGGACAATTATGTTCACCATTAACAAGCTTTCTTCTGTTACTGTTCATATCAATTAGAGGTGGATGGTAATTTGAGCTGATGGTGGAGACGGTGCTGAGAGATTTAATGCTTATGTTGTGGGTGTATGGGGGGCAATTAGTGCCGCAACAAAGTCCAGCTTTTGTTCAGCTAGTTTGTGGCGGCATGTAGAGCCCAGCAACGTTCCTCTGTTTTTTCTTCCTCTCTTAGCTGTCTTCGAACCCACTGCAATGTGTCAGTAAATACAGCGACAGTCCCCTCCAAAAGTATTGGAACAGCAAGGCCAGTTAAAATGTTTTTGCTGTGCGCTGAAGACATTTGTGTGTGAGATCACAAGATGAATATGAGAAGAGGAATCAGAGCATCAGCTTTAATTCCCTGCTATTTACATCCAGATATGTTAAACAACATAGAGCATAACACATTTTGTATCAAACCACCCAGTTTTTAGAGAGTGCAAAAGTATTGGAACAACATGTTTTCAGCTAAATTAAAGCCAAAAAAAATACTTCACATGTTGGTGCACAACCCTTGCTCGCAATCCTATGGTTGACTGTTGACTCCAACAGGTTTATTTTTAATTCACTGGCTATGCCCTCCCAGTCTTTTACCGCAACATCTTTTAGTTGTTGTCTGTTTTGCAGGATTTGTCTCTTCAGTCTTCTCTTTGGGAAGTGAAATGCGTGTTCAATTGTGTTAAAATCTGGTGACTGACTTGGGCAATGCAAAAGCCCTCCATTTTCCCACTTTGAAGTTCTTTTTTGAGGTGGGAGTATGTTTTGGATCATTTTTTGCTACATGATAAAGTTCCTCTTAATTAGTTTGGATACATTGTTTCCAAATGGATATAGTTCTATGGACTTCTGCATTCATTCTATTATGACAGACTGTTCCAGAAGCAACCATGAGAGCCCAAGCCATGGCACAACCTCTACCATGCCTCACAGATAAGATTTTATGTTTAGGATTTTGAGAAAATTTCTTCTTTCTCCGTACTCTGGCCTTTCCATCACTTTGGCAAAGGTCAGTTGTTGCCTCATTGGTCCAGTCATTTTGTTTCAGAACTGTTATGACTCATCTCTGTACTTTTTTGTAAATCCCAAACTGGCTCCCCAATTTTTCTGCTTACGCATGGTTTGCATCTTACATCTTACAGTATGGGTTCTACATTTTTCTAGTCTAAATCTCCTTCAAACAGTGGACTGTGATATTTCGACCCCTGCTCTTTGGAGGTTGTTCACGATGGTGTTTTGCTTTACTGCTCTCACCAATTTTCTGTCATCAGTTGTTGTTTTCCTTGGTTGACTTGTTCAGTGCCTGTTGCTCAGTACACCAGTGGTTTCCTTTTTAAGGCCTTTCTAAATTGTGGTACTGGCTATGTTCACTATTTTTTAAATACCTTAAATGGTTTTCCTGTTTCTTCAGAATAGCATGCTTTTCTCCCATAGACAGCTCTCTGGTCTTCATGTTGGTCTACCCTTCTTAACTACAAATGCAGTCTTCCCAGATGAAAGCCAAAGCTTAAACGGAGACTGAATATCCAGGGTTATTTGATGGTTAAACAACCAGTCTTATATGACACACCTGGGTAAAAAGATACACCTGTTTCTTCCAGTACGCTCACTCAAAAAACTGGGTGGTTTGTTACAAAATGTGTTATGCTTTAAATTGTTTAATGTATCAAGATGCCAATACCAGGGAATAAACTGTGAAACTATGATCTCTCTTCTCAAATTATCTTGTGATCTCACACACATATGCATGACTTCAGTGGACAGCAAGAACAAATTAATTGGCCCAGCTGTTCCAACACTTTAGGAGGGGACTGTATACATGGTCAGTGTGCTGCATTGGTTTCTAGAATTACATGCAGGTAATTTGCTGCTAGATAATTTCCTAACATGGGTGCTACTTTCTAACATAAGTATTTTTGAATAAAGATCTATGGATCTGTATTTGTGGCTGCTGAAATCAGACGGTCAGTCAGGACACAACTCAAAACATTCAGATAAATAAAAAATAAAAAAAAATAAATAATAAAAATATTTGTGAAAACTGATAAATGTTTAATTAACAATAATTCAGTAATTTGGTAAAAATGAAACTGGTCATCTGTTGAGTTTGTCTATTTACTTATTAAGAAGGAATCTCTGATCTCTAAGTGTACTTCTGCAATGGACCCAGAGAACTTTAAGTTTTCACTCTAGCAAATGGTGTAAAGTCCATGTGAGGGCCTCTAGTCACAGTAGGATCTCATTTAATTGCTGCAGGTCTTGGGTCATTGTTTGTGGATATGCATGATTTTTATATTACCTATATTATATTTCATTGTCTTTTACTAGGTAAAAAATTTAATTTTTTTTAACATAAAAATTTGTCTTAAACCAGTGTTTTTAATTCCAGTTACTTCAGTCTTAATATTGTTTTACTGCTGCTGAAGCTTTCCTATTAGCAAAGAGCAATTAACCAAAGTCAAACAAGAAACTAAACTTTAATTAACTGATGTCCATCACAGTCCTGTCAGTGTTCAGGCTCTCTCTCTGTGCTCAGGTCCTACCCATTTCACATGTCTCTTTTATTTTATTTTATTCAATGTGTGTGGGTTGTATATGGGCAGGTTTTCTATGGGTCCCTCTCTAATCTGGTCCAAATTCTGGCCTCGTGATGTCCACAATTGGAAACCTCACAGTGACTTACATCCACATCACTTCTCAATTTGAGCTTAGAAACCTCAAATCAGCTGATGAAAACATACAAAAATCAGTAGAGAACATCTCATATCCATACATATTTAACAACGCATTGCTAGCTTCTGCATATACCCAAAAGTCTCCCTCATGAAGATGAGGCTGTGTGCATGTTGGCTGAGAGCTCATATCAGGCGCAAAAAGGAGAAAGAAACCACTTACTACTGCTTCTAAAGTTTAAGTGTTGGTAATAACTGAAAGTGACTCAGATGAGTGTGTCAACATTTCTATAACCTCAGAGCTTCTCTTGATTATAGTGACAGTATTTAGAGAGATCTTACTGAGTAAACAAAACTGAAGCTTTAAAAGTGGGCAAAGACACAAAAGTAGGATTTTGAAAATGACAGGGGCCTGTCCTCCATCCCTGTTAGAAATTATACCTTTGTCTTGGATCATGTTTCCTCTTCAGACCCGAGCCTGCATGAACACACCAACATAGACCGTTTTTAAATGGAGTGCTAATTTTAGTCTGACAAGCTCTCTTATGGCAGCCGTGGTGTTGCTGCTTTTCTTTGGCACGAATAACTCCTCATACCCGGGCAGCATTCCAGCACTGAAACCTGCTTGTGCCCCCTCCACCCTGTTTGTCAGAGCTGCAGTGTGGCCTGCTGGACGCCCATCAGTGGAATGGCTCAGATAATGACTTATTGATAGGAGAGGATGCTGGCTGCCCCGTGCATATTAGCATGACGCCAGTTGGTCGCAGTGCTGCTGCTTTCATCACCCAGAGCATTGCTAATGCAATTACCTGTCGATGGCCTGTGTATAGAGGTAGCTCTGTATGCAGGCTTTTTGTACAACAATTCAATGATTGGTCAGCCCCCAATTAATTTTTAAAAAGGACATCAGTTACTTAACAGACAAGTTGCAAAAAAAGAATGGCCGTGTTTTGGTCTGTGTCATGGATGAATGTAAATTGTTTATCATTTTCAGTTAATTCTCACATAAAAACTGATGATCCTGCAATATTTATCATGATGATATTATATATTTAGACATGTCTCACAGATTTATTCCTCCTTGATGCTTTATGTCTCATAATGAAAGCCAAGGGTCAGTAAAGCTTAGAAGTAGAGAGTTTCCACATGTTACCCAGCTGACATCTTTGTACTATACACTGAGATGAAAAACGTTTCTAACTGGGCCAAAGAAATAATTCTGGTGTATCAAGGGAGCTTGAGAGAGGGGAAGGAGGGGAGGTTCCCAGCATGTCCTCATATGACAGTCCTTTACCCACGGATGGCCGACGCAGCGACATTGTGCGCCTGTCATAGCTGCCCTTCAACAGCAGATGAAGCTGTCAGCAGGACGATGACTTTATTCTGACAGCCGCTCCACCCTCTCTCTTCAGAGCGTTGCAAATAAATATGTTGGGTTTCAAAGCTGCCAAGGCAGACGTTGGACAGTGGGTCAGGGGGCCAAACGCAGAGCAAAAGCATTCCCTTCCCCTCGTAACCTGTTCTCAATGAGCCTGGTCACCTCTCTAGGGCACCCATTCAGTGTGAGCCATCCAAAGGGCCCCAGGGCCCCAGATCTCACACACTGCCTGCCGGGGGAGTTCTGTGAGCCTCTCTCTCTTTTCTCTCTCCGTGCATCACTGTGTTTGCCACAGCAGAGTGCCAAAAATATCCTCCACAGAGAGAAATCAAGAGTGTACCAAACAGTTCAAACCATTCATGACAGAATGTGATTCAGTCTGATGAAGATGAAATGACTTCTCCTCGCTCAGTGTGGAAAGAAATATTTATTCAAAAAGTTTCTCTTGATGATAAAGTCAAAATGTCATAATAAGGGCAGCATACAGGTAAGGGAGGAATACTGGTTTGTGTCTTGCTGTTTGAATGGAGTTGACAGAGCAACTGTAGTATGGGACTATCTGAATTAATGCCCCCTCTTCCTTCTACTCTTTTTTCTCATGTGATATCACAGTCATCATCATGTTACTAATTTTGCTGATTTGTTTTTTTACTGTTAAATGTGGTGTCTCACAGACATATTTACATTAGATTTATCCACAAAGTTGTCTCAGTAATGATCATTTTTTCATATAAGAAGGTGAAAATCTAAAGTTGTATCCAGCTTGTGACAGATTTTTTTATTATTAAAAAAAATGAATTGAGGGTTTGGTTTTTTTTGGTGTGCAAATGAGAACAAAAAACTTTGGCTACAGCTACTGTGTTGTGCATGTCTGCCAGCTTCTTTAGTCATATATGGTATTAAAATGAATATCTTTGCATTTTGGACTTTTGGTTGGACAAAACAAGCTATTTTAAGACCTTGTTCTGGAATATAATCAGCACATTTTAAAGGCATTTTATTAAGTACAAGGGTAATAAAGTAGTGGCTGGAAATACAGCAAATAACACTCATCAGTTGTGCAGTTAGGCCTATAAGTTTTGGGACAATGACGCATCTATTTGTAATTTTGCTTCTGTACACCACCACAAAGGATTTTAAATTAAAATATTCAAAATATGATCAAAGTACAGACTTTCAGCTTTATTTCAAGGGGATAAACAAAAGAATTACATCATCTGTTTTGGAATTACAGCTATTTTATATATATATATATATATACATATACAGGCCTTAATTTTCAGAGGCTCAAAAGTAATGGGACATACTAATATAATTTTAAAAATAGGGATTGTTTTTAATACTTGGATAAAAATCCTTTGTAGTCAATGACTGCCTGAAGTCTAGAACCCGTGGACATCACCATATGTTGTGTTTCTTTCCTTGAGATACTCAGCCAGGCCTTTTCTGCAGCTCCCTTCAGTTGCTGTTTGTGAGTTTCTGCCTTTAGTTTTATCTTCAGTTCCTGAAAAGCTGCTCTGTTGGGTTGAGATCCAGTGACTGATTTGGCCATTGAAGAATCCCCTATTTCTCCACCTTCAAAAACTCCTGGGTTGCCTTTGCAGTATGCTTTGGGTCAATATCCATCTGCACTATTAAGCCCCATCCGGTCAGTTTTGCAACATTTGACTGAATCTTAGCAGAGAATATAGCACTGCGCAGAATTCATCCTGTTACTTATATCAGTGGTCACATCATCAACAAACATTAGTGACCCAGTTCCACTGGCCATACGAGTCTATACATGTCTGTGCTGTAACTTTGTCTCCACTATGTCTGACAGATGAAGTGGTATGCTCTTCTTTTTCTGTACTTCTCTTCCCATCATTCCCATTATTGTAGAAATTAGTCTTGGTTTCATCTGTCCAAAGAACTTTTTTGAGATGTTTTCTGGCATTCCTCTTCTTGAGTCTAAACAGTGGCTTGCACCTTGATGTAAACCCTCAGTATTTTCATTCATGAAGGTGTCACTTGATTGTACATTTTAACAATGATACACCTGCCTTCTTGAGATGGTGCTTGACATGGCGAGATGTTGTGAAGAGGTTTTTATTAACCTAGCAAAGAACTCTGTGATGATATAGTACTTTAGTTGTCTTCTGTGGTCTTCCAGGCCTTTTGGTGTTGTTGAGCTAGCCAGTGCATTCCTTCTTTTTAAGAATGTTCTACATTGTTGTTATGGCCACTCCTAAAGTTTTTGCTGTCTCTTTGATAGGTAGAATTTGTTTTTTTCAGCCTAATAATGGCATCCATCACTTACACTGACATCTCTTTGGATCTCATGTTGAGAACGTCAGGGAATAACTACCAGATGCACGTTCAGCACTTGGAATAAACCCCAGACCTGCTTAGTTTGTCATGAAATAATGAAGGAACAGGCATCACCTGACCATGAAGCTGCTTGACAGGCAACTGTCCCATTACTTTTGAGTCTCTGAATGGGGAGGCTATGTAAAAAAAAAAAGCTGTAATTCCTAAACAGCTTATGCAATTTTTTCATCAAACCCCATGAATTAAAGCTGAAAGTCTGCACTTAATGCTATATTTTGACTGTTTGATTTAAAATCCACTATGTTGGTTTACAGAGGCAAATTCGCAAAAAAGGTGTCAAGTTCCCAAAACTTATGGACCTAACTTTAAGCTGAGTAAAATAATTTTTTAAAAATGTGTGTCATCATGACATTCTTGAGATTAGCCACCAGCTACATAATGTCTGTAATAAAATTGTTTTTACATCATGATGAAGAAAATATTTAACACTTCAGCCTGCTGAGACACAGCTGCGCAGTCAGGTTTTTCTTAAATGTCCTGAACCCAAAGCCAAATTCCCATATGATATGGAGCAGCCATCTAATTTCACTGTTTTCAGATGCAACAAAAAAACAAACAACTGCTTTAATTTGATAGCTACAATATTGTAAGAACTGTGAAGAAATCCAGTACAACCATGGCTCATGTTTCCCACCACTTCTACTTAGCTATCAACCCCAAGGCCAGGCCCAAAAGGGTTAACAGTGTGTAAACAATATTTCATTTTTACTTTAATTTTTGAAATCTTCCAGCTGTTGAAAAAGAAGAATTCTGTCAGAGATAAAAACAAATCCTGGGACCTATCAATTTAAGTGCACTGCATTTCACTTTCTCTGTTATTATATAACAGATTATAGCCCCCCTCCTCGTTGCATAACACAACTAAATGGCAGAAGTCTCTTTGCATGCAGCCCCATGCAAAACTGATAGTAGTTTATTGATTAAGATTTAATTCCCTTTGCATTTTTGACGTACTGGAGGTGTTTTTGACAACACCTTGAAAGAATGTTTTTACACTAGAAATGAAGCCCATAAGAAGTAGAGCTACTTATGGGACCAAGAGAAACTGAAAATCCGGATGTACTCTAAATACAAACGATCACTGAAGGCTTTGCAAGCACGCAATATTTCTGACCTTTTGCTGGCTTTTCAACTCCTCCAAATTAAAATGTAAACCCTTCATTTGTCATCAGCTTTATGCAAAATATGAACTGTTATTAAAATAACCCTGGCAGAGCTTTAAATAAGGCATAAATAGCTAATGTAATGTGTGTTAACGATCTAATGTAATTACAGTTCAGCTCAATGGACTTGCATCAACTGGCACTGCAAAGATGCAGCGCGTGATTCTTGAACCAATGTCTTCCTCACTCAAGTGACTGTTTTCCAGGCTGCTCTACACAAGGAGTGTATGTTCAAGTGGGATGTGTTATGTGTTTGGCCACTTTTGCATGCTTCTCATAACACGTAATGTTTACTCGATTCATATTATTAATCATATGAAGTGGCCACTTTCATGAGTAAATTGTACTCAGACACATACACTATATGGTCAGAAGTACTGGACCACCTTCACATTACACATATAGGAGCTTTTATGACATCCCTTTCTAAATCCATAGGCGTTAATATGGAATTGGTCCCCCTTTGCAGCTGTAGCAGCTTCCAGTCTTCTGGGAAGGCTTTCAACAGGATTTCGAGTGTGTCTGTGGGATTTTTTTACCCGTTCATTCACAAGAGCATTTGTGTGGTAAGACACTGGTGTTGGACAAGATGGCCGGGCACGCAACCTCCATTCCAGTTCATCCAGAGGTGTTCACTGGGGTTGAGGTCAGGACTCTGTGTGGGCCAGCACACCAAATTCATCCAACCATGCATTAATAGACGTTGCTTTGTGCACTGGGGCACATTCATGCTGAATGAGAAAAGGTCATTTCCCAAGCCGTTCCTGCAATGTTGGAAGCATAGAATTGTTCAAAAATGTCTTGTTAAACTGAACCAGATTTTAGTTCTAGTGTAGATTTCCCTTCACTGGAACTAAGGAGCCCAGGCCGACCCCAAAAAAACAAACCCATAGCATTATCCCTCCTGCACCAAACTTTACAGTTGGCACAGTGCAGTCAGGCAAGTAATGTTCTCTTGGCATTTGCAAAACCCAGATTTGTCCATCAGACTGCCAGAAAGAAGCATGAATCATCCCGGAACACATTTCCACTGTTCCAGAGTCCAGTGGCGGTGTGCTTGACACTACTCCATCTGCCATTTGGTGATCTAAGGCTTGTGCGCCACAGCTTTTCTATGGAAACCCAAGCTATGAGGCTCCTGGCACGCAGTTTTTGTATTAATGTTAATGACAGAGAAAGTTTGGAATACCGCAATTACTGAGTCAGCAGAGTGTTTGCAACTTTTACACACTATGCATCTCAGCATTCAGTGACCCTGCTCTGTAACTTTACACAGTCTGTCACTTCGTGGCTGAGTTGCTCAGGTTCCTAAATCTTTCCGTAATACCACTTACAATTGATTGTGGAATATCGAGGAGGGGGCAATTTTTACAGCTGACTTGTTGGAACATCAGTATCCCTATTACAGTACCATGCTCAAATTCAGTGAGTTCTTTAGAATGACCCGTTCTTTCACAAATGTTTGTAAAGGGGCTTGATTTCATATATCCATGGCAATGGAACTAAACAAAACACCTGAATTTGATCATTAAAAGGCCCAATATTTTTGTCCACATGGCGTATTTACTCATGAAAATGGGCACTTTCATGTTTTCAATAAAGACATGTTTGATTCATACTAATTTTTATTTGAAGTGGCTGTTTTCTTACTCTGCAATGTATAACTCTTAAAAGAAATAATACACATGTACAGTAAAACTTCCCTCAGGTATTTTTTATTTATCCCTCATCTGGACATCTCGAATTATCACTGTAGACTCACACCCTTTAAAATAATAGTAAGTGATTAATTCACTGAAGAATAAAAATCTAACATGTCAGCTTCATGAAGAGAAACCAGCACCATTTAAACATTTTTGTCCCATATGCTTCTGAATTGTCCATAAGTGAACATGCATGCAAATACATTTTGCTCTCCAAATGGAAAAAAAAAATTGGTAAAAGGACTTTAAAATTTATGGCTAATTAGAATCTGTTTTTTAAAAATATACTTCTTGTCAAATAAGTGCATATAAAATGGAAGATAAACCACTGATAAAATGTTTTTCATCTAATCTCAGTCCAACATCTTCTCCATACCAGTGGGAGGTTTCCTAACTTTCAAGAAATTTGAAGGAAAGTGGATAAAGCCACCTTTAATAAAAATGCCATATCAGGCTTATGCCAGCATTACAAGCCTGTTAAACAACTCCTTTTTTTCTGCAGGTTAGGACTACCACTATTCAAAGCTGTGCTGTATATTCCACTAGATTACCTATTCCTTTAAAATGAGGTGAAAATAAACAGCATTTGAATTAAAGCAAGCTCAATTTGAGGAATTCCAGTGATTTAATAATCTGCTGTCATCCAATTTCCTAGATCAGCAGATTACAAACAACCAGCAGTTGGGAGATCAAGAGGTCAAAGGTCACAGCACACAGACATTATTCTTGTGACCCATGAATGATGATTAAGAAGTGCTCAGAGGGAAATCAGACTTTTCGTCTTTGTTAGAAACAATGGTACAGGCTATAAGCAGAATGAAATGCAAGAGAACAGTGCACAGTAGCATTCGACACATTAAGTGTAAGTGTGTGTGTAAAAAATGCCCACATGCATCCACTGAGATGTCGTGCAAGTTTAATGTCAACTTCAGATACCCACTTAGGTATCTGAAGTTTAAAAGAATGTCGATGGAGTCTTGTTTGTTGTGCTTTTTTCTTAACCTTTCAAAATAGCATTGTATTTGAAGTACAGTACATTAACATTGCAGTTATTGAGGCATTTATATTTAGCATACTGTACACAGCGTGAAACTGTAGTAGTGAATGATTAAAACACTTAACTTAGTCACCACATGAAGGATACAAACTTGTGTAGCCAGCTGGGATATATTTCTGAATGTACAGTGTTGTAAAAGTGTTCTTAATTTTGCCATTTTAATGGAATCTGCATAAATAAAAGAATAAGTTTTATCAAAAGGCCAACATGACACACATCTGTGGTGTGACATGTTGGCTTGAAGTGGTTTGGTTTATGGCCATGTAAATAAAACTGAAAAATAGCAGACAAGCTACTTCCTCTATAATGGTCTTTAAGTAGAGGGTAGCCATGTGATAAGATGATTCCAATATGTGATTCTGAAATGAACCATTGCTGATATGAGCTGACCTTTTTGATACTTACTTTTTGAGTCCTCAATAGTTGCTGTAGCACCATTATCTTGGCTATAGATTTTCTGTATTATACAGATTACACTTTGTATTCGGCAATGAGACATGTATTTTTAATTCAGTTTTAGTAAGAATGTAGTGTACTTGCATTTATATAGCACTTTTCTAGAGCCACATTTCAACCATTATTAATTCATACAGCATTTTATTTTATACACTTCAAGCACTTTACCTACCTCACATCCATGGCCAGTTTAGAATCACCGGTTAACCTATAACGCATGTCTTTTGACTGTGGGAGAAAGCTGTAGTACCTGCAAAGAACCCACCCATGCATGTGGAGGCAAACTCCACGCAGAAAGGCACCAGCCGGGCAGGAGCTTTGAACCAGGAACCTTTTTGCTGTAAAGTGAAAGTAAATGTACCTTCGGCTGCTCCCTTGTATTCTCCCCAAGGGGTCACCACAGCAACCTCTGCATTCGTAATTTGGCAGAGATTTTACGCCGGATGTCCTCCATGGTGAGAGGGGCTTGCGTTCCCACCTGGACTCAAAGGGGCCTTTCACTTGTAAGGTGAATGTGTAAACCTCTACACCACAGTGCTAACCTTTTTTTTTTTTTTTCAATTAAGTGCATTTGAAGTGCATATACTTTACCTGATTATTTCTAACTCGCTCTACTTTTTCAGTGAAAACAGCTGTTCCCTCAGGCTAAAAATGACACTAAGAAAGCAGTGAACCAAAACAGTAAATTTGCAGACCAGACAGCAAACCAGTGAGCTCACTAAAGCTTTGTAAACCTCAGAGGAGCTGCTCACTGCATAATGCAACCCCTTTCACATTACCCTACAGTTTTTAACACCGTGTTGTTGTTATAAAACTATTGATTACTGGTGCTTTAGCTGAGTATTTCCTCCACCACACTCCATGTAAAATGTCCCTCTTTAGAAGTAAATCTCCAGCCTTACATGACTAAACTACATTAACTTATTTACATGAACAACCTCAGAGAGAAAATATTTCGTGTAGATATTTGATGTTCGCTGGTCTCATGTAAATCCACTAAGCCCTTCATTTGTCTCTGTTCTCATCTGTGTGTCATAATGTCTGCCTTCTTCATCCCAGTATGATTTTTCCTTTTGCCCCCTTTTTTCCCCTTTTTCCAGTAAGAAGAAAACTTTTTTAAAAGGAAGATTTGCATGTTAATGGAACTTAGCAACAGCAGAGGCCCTCTCAGCACTGTGCTTTTCAGTTTCCCATGCGTTGCTGCAACAGTACATATTAAAAACAAAGAAGTAGTATTTCGCACAGCCCTAAAAATTTCTTCTGCCCTCGGTCAGATTAAAACCCATTCCAGGAAGCTTGTTTGGATCGGGTTGTAAAAAGAGATCACTGATAGCAATGTATTAGTGGAGGATTAACATGACTTTCACCCCGGTTTCTGCGCACAATAAAGCTTTAATCTAGGCTCTGCCTGTGAGGCCGGGCTGCAGGGCCTGGCCAATGAGGTGCCGCAGTGTCTGCAGTATGTCCACGCCCATGGGTGTTTCCTCTGGTGGCGGCAGTGCTGGGGCTGGGCCTGGCAGCAGACTGCAGTGACAGACGCGCCCCTGGGATTCCACCTGTCAGCTGCACACGCACTAATCGACAGGCTTCGTATAAGCTGAACTCTCTGTCACCTCTCTGTCAAATCTTCATCTTCTCATTCGTCTGATGAATTCCCTCTGCCCACCCCCATCCTCTTCTTATCCAACCCAAACTCCGCCCATCCGCCTGCCTGCATAAAACACACCAACACCAATCCTCCATGCCTGCTGCTGCTCCCAAACCACAGTCAGTCTCGCATGGAAAAGGAAAAGAAAATTGGTTTGTTCTTGCTTTAAGGAATAAACCAAAAATCTTCTGTGCAGCTTCTTGTTAAAACAAACCCCATCAACCCCCCTCCACATCCCTGCCTTTCAGCTTTAATGTGACAGAGGTGGGCTTTAATGTTCAGTAGTAATTGGGTAGGAGAGGGAGAGACTGTTTGGGAGGAGGAGGAGGAGGAAGGGTCATGGTCAGGTTTCTCATGGAGGTTATTCTGCATCTGTCTCTTAGCAACGGCAGACCGCTCTTTGTACAGTCCTTGAGTTGATTGGTGTGTGCATGTGTGTGTGTGTTTTTTTCCCTTCTTGGTCGCTGAAATGTTTTGCGAGGGGGGCTCCTTCAGCAGACAGGCTTCCTCGCATATTCACTGCTTTTAAGATTTTGTTTCCATGAGCTTCAGATGGGCTCGCTGAGGCGTGGCGCTCGCTGTATCTTCACCTCCCTGAGTGTACATTTGAATTTCTCAAGTGAGGAAAAAATGACGGGAATTGGATTTTGCCAGTGAGCATTTGAGACCAACGCTCCCTCAGTTTCACTAGGAGTGCTAATAACCTTTGCAGACATAAGATTTTGCAAATGGCGTTGAATAACATCACTGCACTGATAGTTTGGTGGCTTGATGTTGTCATGTTTCCCTTCTCTTTAGCTGGTGTCAGGTAAAAGGGCAGACTGGGGTCAAAGGTCACTGGATGGATCCAAAGGAAACCTCCTGAATCACGCCATCAGCTTGAAGGCATCAGAGCAGGGAGCTGGAGTGGCATGATGTCAGTCTGAACAGGATTACAAGGGCAATTCAGGGGCAAGGACGAGAAATAAAGAAGGAAAGCCAGAACTTGTTCTCTTCTTCCAGCAGCTTAGGTTTTTCCCACACATAAATAGATGGATACTGTAAATAGAGCTCACTATGCGTGGATACATAAAGCATGACAAAACTGTGGTTTAGTTTGACCTAATTTACTGGCTAGAGGGGAAAAACGCTTGTGGTTAAAAGTCTGGGAGAGAGGCGTTTCACGCAATGCAACGTATTTCCTTCGTTTTATTGCAGGACAAACGCGCTTCTAGTGATTCTAGAGTGCAGCTATTGATCACCTGCGAGAGATTTTTGAAAAGATGTTTCTTTGATCCGACGAGGCTCCCGTGTTAAATGTGTCCCAGAGACTTCGCTTTTGAACAGCTTTTCCACGCAAAATGTGAAACCGCTTCTCAGATGTTTCAGGTCCCTTTAATGCCAGCTTCCAGACAGATGGAGCCCCATTTCAGAAACAAACGTGCTTTTAAGTCTCCCGATCGCACTTAATCTCTGTACCAAACAAATGGACTTTTAACCGACTTGTACATTCATTTATAATTTTCTGGTAGCCTACCGTGTGGAAAGACGTTTGCATTTAGTAGTAAAAAACAGAACAAAACAAAGCTCTATAGAATAAAAAATGTCTGTATTAAAGAAGAAGTGTTTTGTTTACGTTCAGCGTGAGTCTCTTCAGCGGTACTAAATTCAGCGAATGTACAGTAAAGACAGGATGCAACTCTTTCCTCTGAGGGACAAAGTTCAAGGCTGGAGTGCTTTATAACGCTTCACAATAAAAGCACAAAATGAAACCGATTTTTTTTGTCTGAAAAATAGGTAAAAAGAGAACCAAAGGTCCTATATAATAAAATGAATGACTGAACTAAATGCCCATTAAATATCAAAAGTGAGACCAAGCTTCATCTACCCTCACACAAACCCTACGTCAGTCAGTATAGGAATATTTATTTAATTTTTTTTCTCGTTTTCTTTCTCTAAAACTTTTATTTTTTATTCGTTTCATTTAACATTGCGCTCAATATTTACCTTTTTTCCACTTAGAATTGTTTTCACAAGAGAAATTTAAGATTTATTTCCTTCTTTTTAAAGAAATTAATGAAATAAAATGTAAGGGAATTAGATCAGACTTGTTTTTATTGGGACCACAAACGCGTTGCGGAAGTTTTATATTTTGGAAAGTGGTGGTTTGGTAAAATTTCTTTCGGGGGGTAAAAAATAGCCCCCCCCCCTTTTTTTTTTTAAAAAAAACGTGTGCCAATATATTCACCTGTAAAATGAATAAATATACATATAAATATATCGATTATTAACTGGACTCCGTTTCAAGAAATGTTTCCGTTATCAAAACGGCGCAACAGTTTAGTTAAGAGCTGGAGTTTTGATTCTTTTAGACGTTTTCCGACTCAGCCAAAGCGGACACATGAAATAAATATATTAGGAATCCAACAGAAGGCGCCTTTCAAAGCAAAACGAGTGTAAAGGTTCAGTCCCGGTAAACAGGTTGTGTACAAAAGAAACTCTGTAAAATTATTAATTATTTGTTTGCTTGTTTGTTTGCTTGTTTGTTTTTGGAGGACTGATTGAAAAACCGAGTCGCGTTTTTCTGACCAGCTTTAAAAAATATTGGAAAATCTTCTGGATTTCTCTAACAACTAATAAATAATAAGTAAACACTATATGAAAAGGTAAGACATTTTTAAATTTTAAATACATAAAATTTAAAGGGAACATGGCGGTTTGGAAATTAGACTTAGAAGCCTCATAAATGATTTGATAATTATTGATTTAAAGAATGTTGCCTAAACTTGTTAAAGAACTTCAGCCAAAGCAAAATAATGTTGCAGCCATACATTTAAATTCATCACTAAGCGAGATTACTTCATTTTTTGCCCCTAAAAGCTTTAAAAGTCATCATTAAGCTAAAAAATGTCAGAAAAATATATCCAGTTTTGTCTCTGCTTACTTTTTAGTTAACACGGAGGAGGAGGTGGAAAAGAGGGGGTTAATGTGAAGCCTGTGGCTGTCATTACCATCGATAATTACAACAAACAGAGAATAAATTTAAATCATGTAATTTCTTCTTTGCGCCCCAAATATTTTATTTTCTCGAAACTAGTTGGCTAAAATATTTTCAGTGTAGTTTCAGGAATTTTCAAGACCTGTCCAGATCTTCCCACAAGAGCTAGAATTTTAAAATAAAATAAAATCGGGCTGTTTCTATTCAAGAAAAAAAAGCAAATAGAATAATTACATCACATCACAGAAAACTGGCTATTTACATCATCAGGTGGAGCAGTATTATTTCATTAGTTCAATAAGCTGTTATTTATGACCACCTGCCTTGCATTTCTCCAAAAGCTGTTAACACACCCGACAGTACAGCTTCCTGAGGGCGCGAGCACCATGGTTCACTAGTTAGTTCTCACTTGACGACGAGCATTAATATTTTAAAAAAGAGCACAAGTGATATGACTGGCTGCACGCTTTCACCCTTGAAAGCTGATTGGCTACGTACAAACCATGCTGCGTGATAGCCGATCCAGCTTCTGTGCTCACATAAAAACAGCAGAGGTTTCTTTTTTCCTTATTTATCACTCCGGTCAAGAAAAATGAATTAAAAAAAAAACATACATGGCAGTGGCGGAAAGTCCATTTGAGCTGCAGCACTTATTGATCTCAGGCTGAACTCAACTGATTTTTCCACTACCAGATAAAGCCTGCATACTCTTTTGTCATCTTCCTCCCTTTGGTCTTGTACGTGTGTGGGAAAATGCTCCATTGTTTTATGTTGGCCCTTTGGCCCAGAACACCCAGGGGCCGTCGAGTACCCAGCTTCGTCCTCCTCAGGGTAAACTGTAGTGACAGAGCACGCAGGGCCCCCTCATTAGCTCTGTGTCCATTAGAAGCAAAGAAGCTGATTTAATCCTCTCTGTCCTCCTCAATCTGGCACCACAGTCACGGTTTTAACTCCATTTTCATTCTCTTATGAAGAGTTTAACCAGCTTTTTTAAACTGATAGAAGCTTTAATGGCAAAAAGAGCTGTCAAGGGGTGTTAAAGCTGCTTTAACTTATTTGAAAACATAATTTTTTTGTGGTACTCTAAAAAAATTAAGGTTATATTATCTACTATATATAGATGTACTTTTACATCCTTCTCACTGCAAGATCAAACTTACTTTTGTCTTTTAATAGTTGATTTATTACCTTTAGACACATCCAAATGTTCTAAAAATGCAAGTAATTTCTACACTTAAATAGCTGTTAAAAGAATATGTTTACAGAATATGTTTGTTTTTGTGTGTTTTCTAAAGTAATAAATATGTCAAGCCCAATCAATATAAGATAAGTGGAGGAGAAAAGTTAACCGTTTCCCTGCAGGTTGTTAAATAAGGCAAATGTAAATACATTCTGACATTCACATAAAGCTGTCACTGTCAGTGGAAGCAATTAGTTTGATTAAAATGCCCAATTAGTGGCAACATTATAGTCAGAAACAGGCTCCAGAACACCGGACAGGCTCCACTTGGCTTTCATTTTCATACTCCATTGCACTACAAGGAAGAACCAAAAAAAAAAACTTCTGTGGTCACTCATGTAAACACACTTGTTTCCTGTCAGGAAAGTTGACAGACATAAACAATGTTGAGCTGAAATGACGAAATAAACCAAATACACTTTATTTATAAATCTTGAGTTATAATTTAATACGGTACCAATATGTTAACCAATATGCTTTCACAGTACATCAGAGTGGTTGTCAAAAAGAAGTAAACACGAATACACTCACACACACACGCGCACAAACACACACACATACACTTACACTTACACTCTCAATTCAGCAATACCCTGCAGTGGTCTGTTGTGCCATTAAGTGGCCTGGGCTCATTAATGCATGTGTTATAATGAAATAAATTTGTTTTCTGGCTGGGAAATTAAGAAATGGTAGTTATACATTAGACCCAGTGCTCTTAAAAATCTCTGAGGAAGTCAGCATAATATTCCAGGAAACATGATTATTAGAAGTATTTGGTAATGCATTTGTCGTTAATCTCATTATGTCATTCATGTTCTCTTTACCTGTCATGGGGGAATATGATTTGGACTCCTCTAAATATAGAAAATATCAGATTAAGCGATCCAACATTAAGCCTCACTCACCACCAACATCATCACCGCCACCATGATTAGCCTCTCAGTTCAGAATTAATTGAGAAATAACAGAAAAGCTGAAGAGTGACAAAAATTCAGGAGAAATGAACTGCTTTGAAATAGTTTTTTTAAAAGGCAAAGAGTTGAAATGGAACAGTATAGCAGAAGGGAAATAATCATATTAGCCAAGGAGCATTAAGAAGAAATGATTAACACTTGGCACAACCGAACACTGAGAATGAGAAGTGCAGTTTCCAAATATATTTTTGCTGTTCTCATTCTTTGCATGTCAATAATCAAACCAGAAGTAACTAAACAGAGCATTAATCTCACCTTTCAGTCTGTATGCAACAGAGCAAACAGGTCGAAGTCAAAAGATGTGGGATTTCAAACAATCATATTAAATCTTTATGAAATGTTCCTTTAGTCCAAAGTGCTATGTCTGGAAGGTATGAAAACAACAACAACAACAAAAAAACAGATCAACACAAGACGATCCCTGCAGTTTTCTCACTAGCCGGGACAAAAATATGTAAAACATTAAAAAAAAAAAAAAAAAAAAAAAAAAAAAACAAAAAAAAAATTAAAAAAACAAAAAA
>VUQH01046653.1:58056-72210 GCA_015106775.1 Etroplus canarensis
AAAAACGGAAAAAAAAAAAGAAAAAAATTAAAAAAAAAAAAAAAAAGAGAAAACATGATCCAAAACATAATTTACAAGCACGATAAATATACACACAGGTCCAATAAATATTGTTTGTTATCCAAAAAACCATAGACTGTGAGAGGTCACCACACTGGCAAAAGATGTCCATTGTAGCCAGTCATTTCATCTTAGGAAACATTATTTCTCTTTAAGCAAGTGAAAAATTCTGCCAGTGGGGTCAGATCATTTCATGTTGTCGGTGTATTTCCTGTATCCCATGGACCTCCTCTTAACGTATAGAGATGCAATGCAGAATAAGGCAGGTAACACCTCTGGTGCGAAGAAAAGAGCAAAATTAAATAAAATGTTTACCCCTAAAACACTTTAGTCTCATTCCACTGGCAGCTTTTTTCCCTTGTTTGAATCAACAGAGATTTTATGCCATAATATCTCAAATGACTCAAGTTGAGGTGTGGGACCTTTCCTGACCTTTGTAGCACCACAGCAGCATTTATCTTCTATTGAATAGGCATGTATGGCCAGTTGAAGCTGCTACCAGAAAGCAGCATGTCCCTTATGAGAGTTTCTATGGGGGTTTTTCCCACCAGACGAACGAAGAAAAGCTGCTCTATGACAGAAGAAGAGACGGTGCGGAGGGAAGGCAAGCGAAGCAGCAGCTTCCCAAACCTGTTAGGCTGGTTGGGATACTGGCTCCTCACATACTCCTCTAAAGCGCACTGCGATTTCTCCTGGAGACCCTCCACATGGGCTACGTCAGATAAACCACAAGCATCTAGAGAGAAAAAAAAAAGACAGTGACACAGAGACAAACAACAGGCAGGAAGAAGACAAGATCGAGACCAATGATTCAACCAGAAATTTCCCATTTATTTCAGTGTGAGCGCGGACTGACCAAAACTCGTAGCAGTACTGGAAAAACAGAAGAAAATCAGTCCAGATGTGGTGTTAGATTTAAAAAAAAATTATGATTTAAAGTTAAAAAAAAATAAACAACAACAACAAAAAATACCAGTTCTGCTTTCAGATTTCAATTTTACTCCTCACTTATAATATTTAAGTCTCTGGGGAAGGCATTAAAGGAGAGAGCAGGCCAGTGGAAATATTTGTGGAGAGACTGGAATCATTTATTATTTTGTAAGCAGATTCAAGTGACTCTGGCTGAGATGGGAATATAGAACACTCTTTGAGCACAATATTTAACAACAAAAAAACTAGTTAGTCAGGCATGGTCATGTAATAATGTACAATACACGTGCAAAGATTTCAAAATGTAAAATATGAACAGTAAGCCCTGCGGGAGGTTAAAATTATATATACATATAGGCCAACAGTTGCCCTGTGATTGATGTTTGAAAGGTCAATCTGATGCCATCTGGGATCAAAGATAGTTTCTAGTCACATTCAGGGCCCAGAAATAACGAAGGAAGCCAGAGGATTGAATGCTTTAATGTCCTTTGCATTTCTATGCACAGCATACTCTTCTGTCTGTACTGTAAAACTGCAGGCCGGCTGGAAACAGGGGTTAAAGCAGGACTCTGCCCCAGTTAAAAGACACGTGCTCACATGCGCTCATGGGGACTAAAATAGACCAATAGGAAACCTTCTTCTTGTTTTTTTTCTTTTTTTTTTACTCTGCTGCTACTTGTCCTTTTGAACCCACTCACAATCCAACCATCAAACATCACGCTGTCATTTAAAAGGCAGGGAAGAAACTAACATAGATTTTGCACTCTACCAAGGTCTTTTATGAAGAAATTAGCACATTTAAAAAATGTAAAGAGAAAAATAAATGCTATATCTTTCACCCTTGCTGCAATGGCAAAATTCCAGATAAATTTTAAATAAAAAATGCAAAATTTTAAGCTTACACCTCAATTAAATTATTCAGCTGTTTTCTATTTTTAAAATAAAGAATAAACAGTCTGTTGAATAAGACTCTTTGCTGAGGCGCCTTTTGTGTGATGCAGCAATGGAATAAAATATTAGATGCTGTCAAATGTTTAACTCCCAGCTCTGTTTCTATTTGCATAAGCTATTGTATGATTCATGCAAAGTATTTCATATTTTAAGGGCTGCAAGGGTTCGATGCAGTTTTTCAGCCTACCAAACTTGCTTACACTGCCTCTGCCTCGTCAATGTTTTTTAATGCACATAATGTTGCTTTAATGGCTGGCAAACTGTGCTTGGTCATATAAGTTCACTGCAAATTCCACCAGAGGTAAGCGGTTTAAACTTTTTCCAGAGGAAATCCAATACATATATATATATATAGTTTTTATAATGATGCCAGAATATCATCAGGGTTCATATAAAAATTTGCAGAAAAATACTGCATCTAAAATGTTTTGTGACGACTTTAATCCTAAAATATTTGATTTTTCTTTTTTTGTGTTTGTTTTTAAAGCACATTCACCCAATGCTGAGCCAATGAAAACTAGGTTACCCTAAACAATTTAAATTTCTGTAAAATTATATTTAGATGATTTTATATTGCTCTGCTGTCCGGACGATTTTTTAATAACTCTTTTGTTTCGCTGATCGTCTTTTGTACATTTAGGCGTCTATTGTTTTTATTATTATTATTATATTAGTTTTTTGTTGTTATTTTTATTTTATTTTTTTCATGATGGAGGTGGCACTTTTTTCACAGGGGCGTGGCGGTGAAAAGGTGAGGTTTACCTGTGGTGAACAGCACGATGGCCTTGATGCAGCTGTACTCTGCCGAATCCACGTGCAGCACCTTCAGCTTCTCCACCTGCTCCTGGAAAACCCGGATGTGGTCCATGAAGGCTACCACCCGGTCCGCGGACATCGGAGACGCGTGGAGACCTGCGGCGGCCAGGAGCGGGGCGACGTGGACGGGCATGGAGCACTGGGCGGCGTTCAGGACGAACAGTTCGCTCCAGGTGAGGCGGAGAAGGGCCACCTGGTCCGGGACCTGCAGGTCCGGGAAGAACGGGATGTTGCGGGCCCACTCCACGGCGCTGAAGAGCATCCGGGCCGCCAGCTCGCAGATGTTCTCTATGCCCATGATGTTGTTGTTCTGCAGGCACTGAGAGCCGAACCTGGAGGTCGGGTAGGGCTCGGCCCGCAGCAGCAGAGAGATGTACCCCGACAGATAGGAGTGGCACTGCAGAGGATCTCCGTTGGTCAGGGCAAACTGGCCGTGATATGACTGGGTCGGTACTCTGCCTCTCTGAACAGCTGGAAGAGAGAAACAGCATAAATGCCACATCAGGCTGGAAGGCGTTCAAAGTAACGCAGATGACATTTAAAGAAAAATAATAATAATAAAAAAAAACATATGGCAACAACACGAGACATCATCTGCAGCAACATGTCAGTTAAAACTTCACATTTTAGTCAGATCAGGCTGGAATCCACCTCTAATGTGTGCTGGGCCAGCTCATGGTTGGCTGGCTCTGGAGACACGGACGTGAGTTAAGTGTTTTAGACAGCTCCTGTAAAGAAGTGTCACACTCAGCCCGGTGCATCAAGATCTCGAGCATAACCTGCAGATAGTGGCGTGAGAGATTTTTTTCTTCTTTTCTTGCCCTGTAGATATATATATATATATTTTTATTCATAATCTCCCCAGTTCACAAACCACACTGTTGGTTGCCCACTAATATGAGCCGGTGAGCAGGCTTACTGTGACTTTGCTTTGACTGCATCCGGATGCATTTACATTTGGCTGAACTTGATTCCGTTTTACACCAAAACCGTTTGTGCAACTTCCGAAAGGGCGCACACTCACAGTGCAGAGGGCTGCGTGTTGGGCCTAGTGTGTGATGTGCATGCGTGAGGAATACGAGCTGACACATGGTCCACACGCACACGAGTTAAAAATTCACGATGCGTTTTATGGCTGCGGTTAAAACGAAAGGCGACTGAAACTAAAGGAAAATGTATCAGCTTCGCTTTGGAGCATTTAAAGCATCCTGGGGGCTGTTTGAGTGTGTGGGGGACACAAGAGCAACAATCACACACTAAACCTGCTACATAACTGGAATATCACACACTGTAGTCCACAAGACGGACTGAAGAGTAATATAATCTAAATATATGTATTAATATTAAAAAAATATAAAGCGGGATATATGGAATGTGTTGATAAAATATCCCTACAGTGTCATGGAGAAGACAAAGGCGACATGCAGCCTCATGCGGGCTGGTGTGTCCGCGAAGAAATATGTAAACACACACCAGCCTGCGTAAATGAAGCATCCACGCAACTGCAGTTTACAGCAAATATGTTTAAAAATAACGGCGCTTCATGTGATGCGGTGATGCCGGCAGCAGTAGGAAGGAGGGAAGGGGTGGGGGGGGGGTGCCAGCCCGTACCTTCTCTCCTCATGCCGACTTTGAGGCATTTCTTGAGGCGACAGTACTGGCACTGGTTGCGGTGGTGCTGGTCTACGGGACAGTTCCTGTTGGCCCTGCAGGTGTAGGTCAGGTTCCTCCTGACGCTGCGTTTGAAGAAGCTCTTACATCCCTCGCACGTGAACTGTCCGTAGTGCTTCCCGCTGGATTTGTCCCCGCACACGATGCACTCGATCTGCTGGCTCTGCTGCTTGTCCATGGACAGGGAAGAGGAGGAGGAGGAGGAAGAGGAGGTGCTGTTGTTATTGTTGTTGGCGGTGGTGGTCGCCGCGGCGGTGCCGGGCGGATTGGGCGGCGGTGCTCCCTGCGGTGCCGCCGCCGCCGCCGACTGGGGTATTTCCAGGGAGGGTGCCGGGTTCATGTGTCCCGTCAGCTCTCCGGGCAGAGACAGAGGCGCGACCTGGGGCACCGGGGAGGAGAGGGTCCCCTGAGAGTCCCCGACCCCCTCGGTGTTTCTCCACGCTACCATGGCCATTTCGACTCTCTCCAAAAAGTTTGCGCGCCCAACTTCTTCTTACGCGATGATGAACGCACACGCACTGTCGGCACCGGCGGCTAATACACAGTGAAGGGGAACCGCGGCATGGTCTGACGAAGTGAAACGGCAACTTAAAATAAAATAAGGGGAGCTCATAAGACGACGGCTGGAAGTGATGACGCCCGAGTTCACAGAAGATCGAGCCAGAAGCAGCTGCGGCGCGGACGAAATCCAAAAAGACAGCTTCATTCAAACCGCTGCGATGCGCTGTAACATCCACAGAGGGGGAGGAAATAAAGACGGAGCTAAAATCCACCAGGGGAAGCAACCTTATGTTATCCCAATATATATATTTATATATGAACAATCTGATCCTTTCTGTTCTGTGTGTCCGGCTTTAAACAGAATGCCGTGCGTGCAGATCCTTCATCAGAGCTGGAGTCACAGGACCCGGCTTTCCAGACGCTCCCTGCTCTCCCGATCAGTCAGAAGTTACATTAAAAAGACAACAGAGAGAGGGAGAGAGAGAGAGAGAGGGAGAGTCAAAGAGGGGAGTGATGGATGTTGATTTTGATGATGCTTTGCTCCGGGACGGAGGAGGAGGAGGAGAGTGATGCGCCCGCACGTCACCGGCTGTGACTCGGTGACGCGGGGTTTGGGGCGGAGTTAACGCGTGGAGAAGCTGGTCTCGGAGCGGCAGTGCGGGGAAGGACGGGGGGGGGTTCAGCTGAATTTAAGGAGGGCGGTGAGAGTTCACGTCCTCCCTGTTATGTTTTTATCTTTTCTGTGTTTTTTTCTTCTTTGTCTTCACCCTCTCGCCCTCCCTCCCTCCCTCTCTCGCTCGCGCTCCCTCGCCCCCTCCCTCTCGCGCGTGCGTGCGTGCGTGTTTCTTGCACGATGACTGCTTACTTGCTGTGATTCTGTCAAACCGCTGTTTCCACCCTATTACCCAGAAATATATACAAGTGGCGCTCATGTTATATTTGCATATAAAGAGGCTGGTTCTGCCCGTACAGACGCCGCAGAGCAGATTCACATCCTAAATGTAGTTATGCGATGCCACCTAGTGTCGTCAGTAAATTACACAGAAAATTACCCTCCAGAATAGGAGGCACTCAACTCACATGAGGAGACAAATCTTATACATTTCCAAGAAATTATTTCATACATATTTATCTATAATAACTTTACTGTGTGGGGCTCCATAATCATTTAATCAATCAATCACAAAACTTATCAATCAATCAAAACAAAACAAAAACGTTAAAAACTTCTTTCTTTCTTCTGAAATAAGCTTATGCAGGTCAAAAAACTTTTTTAGCTTTCTACTTAATGATATTTACAGTTTCCATCTAAAAGTTTGGATCTATAATGCTACTGTAAAACACTGTAGTCAGATGCCCAGTATAAACACCTGGCTATGAAATCAATACACTATCTATATGATAAGCTGATCTTGTGCATCCTCACAAATGCAAAGAATTCACAGAGAATGTGAGAAACAGTTGAAATCAGTGGCACAGTGATGTCAAAGATATTCCACTTTCATTTGCGCCTCTGCCCTTTCTGTCTCTTGTGTTCATGATCTGTTGAATTTCAATCAGTGCCACTGCTTTACAGGATGCACTGCTGGAAACACATAAAGCTACCACAGCTTCCCGAGTAGATTTGCACCGTTTTTGATTTGTGCAGGGTGATACATACAGCATTGTCCTACTGCATGCCTCCATACAGTTGTACGGTTTGAATTTGCTGTAAGACTGTTCTTTGCATTTATTCTTTTATATGTTAATGAAATGGACTCATTTGGATGTCCATGGATGTCTTTGATAGCAAGTCAGTGCCATGTGAAACTGTCTGTATGGCCATTTCACTGTTGACTCATGCTCCATGAGTCCTCAGGCTGAGTGTGCTGTCACGTTCTTCCAGACGGCCAGAGCTGCAGTCATCCAGCGACTGCTCACACACACAAAACAAGCCTTGCTTTGCCTGCTAACAAAACACACGGCTGATGTCCAATACCGATCAACAGTGGAAGGTCAAGGCTAAAGTGTTTACCACAAGGGATGGGCATGATGCATTCCTCCACACTGGTTATTTCACTGACCTCTCTCTTCCCCTGCTCTGCCTCATGATGGATCCAGTTAATATTAATCACAGATTTAAGAGTTTAGAGATGATAAATCCCCTGTTTTTGGTGATCTGGTGCCCTTTAAGACTTATCACCAGTAGGGGAGCTGAAAGCGAGCTAATAGGAAACAAAGTGGGGGAGAGTTTGGCCAGGACAGACCTGCTGTGTGGGCAAAACCACCAGAATATGACTGTTAACAGTGCAGTGGGAGGCAGCTCTGGCTTTCTGCTCAGAAATCTGCAGCATTTTTCTAATGCAGGCTTGACGTCACTTTGCTGAAAATGTGCTCTTGCAATCTTGAAAATGAAATTTTAAAAAGCTGGTCACAGTCAAGCTAAAATCTCAATAAAATGTATTTCAAATGTGGTCGGTGATTATCTGATGTGATAAAAATGCATTCTGCAGCAGGTATGATGAAGTACAGTGTGTCAAGGAATTACCCTGACAGAGTGCTTTTAGAATACCGCACGTTATAGTCTTCTAGGAATACATGGTAGTATTCTTGGCATTCACAGTGAATGGGTGTGGTTTAAGCTCATTATGGTAACAAGATTAATGGTTGTGATCTAAAAGTGCACTGTAGCCTTTCAGATCCTCCAGTGAATACCCTCTGTTAGTGTTTCAGCAGAGACAGTGTGTTAGTGGGCAGAGTTAGAAATGTCATGACCTGGCCTGGAGGCCATGATGTAGAAACAACCCACTGCAAATCAAATTGTCCAAAATAACAGCTAAATATCTTAACTATGCTCGGTGCAATGTGAAATGTATCTGGATGATGTGCTGGGTGGGGTAAAAATGAAACGAACATTTTAAAATAATCAGAATAAAACAAAAACAAAGGTGTTATAAGTGTGGAGAATGGGTTATGGTCAGTGTATACGATAACAGGTGCAACAGTGAAACCTACATAAGCATCGCTGGCCCAGATTATTGCTTTCAAGGGCCTTAAGCTTAAATAAAGTATTATTAAATTTAATGATTATTTTTAGTTACCAGCCCAGATTTGTAAATTTTGTGATTAGAGAACTATTTCCACCCAAAAAGTATTTGAAATCCTTTGCAGTTTTGGGGATGAAAGCAGACTGATTAATTATCACAGCTGATTACTACCAGTAACTTAATTGTGTGGAGTAAATGTTCATTAACTTTTATTTTAAAGGGTGGCCCCCAACAGCTAAAGCAATAATAATAATAACAATAATAATACTAAGAAGAAGAAAAAATAAGATGATAGATAGATAGATAGATAGATAGATAGATAGATAGATAGATAGATAGATAGATAGATAGATAGATAGATAGACTTTATTGATCCCAAGCTGGGAAATTACAGTGTAGCAGCAGCATTTAAAACAGAGACAATAACAATACAAATAAATTAATTAATTGATTACAGTTTGTACTCAGTCAGTCCTGAAAAGAGATCTAATCCAACAACATTAGTTGAGGCCTTGCATTTAACTTATCGCAAAGTAGGTTAAGATTTTCCATTTAACAACTTATAATTTTACCACTGATAATTAACTCAGGGTTAAAGTAACTGTAATCTTTACAAATCAGCTCAACTTCCCCTTTTAAGCTCATCCAGCCAAAGGATCAATAAGCTGGTGGTGAGGTGCCTCTTCATCCGTCCGTCTGTCCACAATTCAAAAGGAACACTACTCCTAAAGTACTTGTCAGATTTTACTGAAACCTGCGCATATTGATCACCTAGTGGGTATTCATCCAAGGTCAAAGTCATAGTTATAGTTTTATGGGCACTTTTCCATTTTTTTAATAAGAATCACTGCTCTAAGAGTATTGGTCTGGATAGTAATGTTCATAAAATTAGTGTTTGCTTGTGCCCCTCTACCACTTATACATAAATGCTATCATTCAGTTTATTTGTGACATAACAGTTCAAGGTACTAGTTTAGGGCTGGTCAGGAACTCGGGTCTTGGCGTAAACATAGCGTAGAGTTCTGGCAGGTGATAACTGAGCAGTAACTGAGTTTGCTCAATTATCTTGAAGGAAAACTTGAAGATCCTCTGTCACTTTTTCTATCGTGTGTGCAGATTTTCAGTGGTTCTCTTCTTTTAGATGGTAGACCTACTGCTAATAGTGCTGTGATAGCTTGAAATATCACCTTGCCACGCATGTTGCGTACCACTTATATACTGTTGGATGATAAGTATTTTATTGGTCATGGAGGGAGCTGTCCCATCAATAAGGTGTGGTTGGGACCTTCCTATCACTACTATGCTAACATCAGTAATCTGGCCAACGCTATGACATGCTTACGATGGCTTAGTGGTTAGCACTGTTGTCTCACAGCAAGAGAGCCCTGGGTTCAAACCCATGTAGGGCTCCAGTTTCTCTAGGGTAATGCTGCCTGTCAGCCCAGGACATGCTTGCAAGAGAAATTCACTTCCTGGTCAAGTAATGGTTAATAATAAAATCTGCTGACATATTTTCATGCTTTTATGGCCATGGTTATTACTGGCCATGAAATAATACTCCTGAATGCAAACACTTTCATTTGGTGGTAAATGAAATTAATTTGTCTTGGATCTGACTGTTTTCAAGCCTCCTTGACCTCTCAGTGGACTGTAATTCTCAGTTTGTGCAATACAGCCAAATAAAGACAAGAACACTTAAACTATGTCACAGAGCGCTGAAGAATACAGAGTTAATAATATGACCCATTTGACTCCTGCGATTGTGTAGGAAGCATCTGATGTAACAAAGCAGTCATGATCATAGTTTGTATTCATTTTTACTGGAGAAAAATACGTGCAGCTTTCCCAACATGTGAAAAACTATAATGGCCTTCATCATAAAAGCTTTTTACTTCTTCATGAGGGTAAAATGTGGGAATGCAAAGTTCCTGTGATGAAGCAAGTATCCACTGGATACTTAGTCAACTGAACCCATGACTTCTGGTCCTCAGCGTAATAATTTAACATTTTCACTTGGAAAAATATAAACTTAATTGGAAGTAATGTAAGTAGTTACTTATTAGAGGCATGCCATTTAAATGTATAAAATACACACTGATTTAAAGTTGTTTTCCGTGAATTCTCCAATTGAAAAATAAAACAAGCTAAGAGTTTGGATCATGTATGTGGAGTAGCAATCAATATTAAAGTTATATCTTACATTAACTTTTATAGCATTAATTGTTGCAGTAATTAGTGGCTATCTCATTTTCATGTTTATGTCTCAGGCAATGGACACTGCACAGTAAAGAGAGCCTGTAGATTACCTCCCCGCTGTGAACCTTGGCAGCCACTGAAACAAGGCTGGGATCTCTTAGGCTGTTTAGCTGGTTCACATCCTGGTCAGAGAGCAACAATAGTTTGTCATTTAGATTAACACACCACAGCCATGGCTTCACCTGTAACAGCTGAACCGTCGCTCACCTTTTATTAACCCCAGAAAGCTGACCTCTTGCTCCTTCAGGGCTGCTGCAGAATTCTTCATGAGGCGGATTTCATGCTTGAGAGACACATTGTGCTACAGGTCAGTGTGCAGTTATAACACATGATAACGGTCTGCTTAGTCATGAACAGATTCATCCTGGCAAAATGTTAGGATCCTCATTAGGAATTGTACAAAATCCTACTTAACCTTTGACCGTGCTCAGGCTAGAACTCATTATTTGGTATTAGATTAACCCACATTGTAATTCTCTCATTTACCCAACAAACAACTCAGATGTAAAGTGAGAACAGATTTCATACTGAAATAAGACAACATTTAAAAAATGAAATATTCTTTATTGAAACTTTGAAATGACCTGAATACACATGTAAGGAATAACACACACTGAGACTGAAGTTTATCCTACTGGTTGGTATTTTCCTGTGATTTCCTGTTGGCAACTTCTCAGCCAATGTTGATAAAGGTCTGTCCTCTAAAAAAAAGTACATATTAACAGTTTTTTCTATTTCATTAGAAAAAGCTTTGACTGTCCAATCTCTGAAGTCATCATTAATAAAGGCACTGACTTCATGAGCTGCTTACCTTCATTGTGTTTCCTTTTGGAAGTGTTCAGGCCAAAAAAATCCTCAGGTGGGTCTGAGCATCGCTTAGAGGTTTGGAACGGAGGCGCCCAAGTGGATAATTAAGGGGAGGGGAGAGGGATGAAAAACTACCTTAGGTATTCAAAGTTTACCCTAACAAAGCAATGTGAATTCAGCAATTTACAGTACATTGTGCTAATGTTAATCATTCTTGTATTTGTACTCTTTATTTGATATGTTTTGTTGATTTGGCTGCCCTGTCAAATTGTACGGTCATGGTTTAACCAGTGGAGGTCTAAAAGGGCTGCCAGAGGCTGCTGCTGGGACCTCATACCACATCTGATTACCATTGTCTTTTAGTTCCCTTCAGCAAGGAGGTTATGGGATTGGTTTTGTTTGTTTATCAGCAGCATTGTTCAAGAATTTATGGGCAGATTTTAGCAGAGGTGGAGGTTGGCCCAGCTGGAGTTGGAGATTATCCTGATCCAGATTTGGATCTGGGAATTTTTGAAATTATTCCATTGCATCATGGGGAATAACTGGGCATTTCATGTCATAGCTTTACAAGTACATGCTTTGTTTTATTTAAAAAAACACAAAAACCCATCACTAGGAGACATCTTCCTAATGTTTTCAAGAAAATATCACAAACCCATGCAGATTCAAATATCTTTCTGGATCCAGAGCCCCAGTGATGTACGGGGAAGGACTTTTCAGTCTTGGCCATAATATGCAGCCTCAGAGTGACCTTGGTCTGTGTCTCATGTCTGCATCAAGGCTGTTGCTCTAATCAAGCTTTGGCTTGCCATTCTAGCATTCAAATTGATTTATCTCCCAAATGCATCTTTTGATTTTTTTTATCTGACAGTTTTATATAAGTCAAAATGAAATTAAATCAAATATTCAATCCAACATAAAAGTGACATCAGTTTCCTCATAGCAAATTTACATCTGTGTGAATGAACACTTTCTTTTACAGGTTTTAATCCTGCCGTACAACTAGTGGATTTAAAATAACTAACAATAAATAGCAAAGCTGATGAATAGAAAAAGTTTGTTAACTTAATCATCAAAACGAAAGACACTGCAAACTAACTGATACTGAAGTGGAATTTGATTACTAATCAGAAAATTAATAGTTTTAAAGACACCATCTTTTCGTGACAAGCCTCTTTTTTTTACCGACTTAGCATCAAAGGATTAGTTGAGTGTTTCAGCCATTACCACGTGGCCCGCCATGTGTCATTTATGCTGGTAGTTTTTCTTCCTCTAGTTGGTGTTGGTGGCTGCAGTGATACTCAAAGTGTGACTGTGAGGCAGGCTTGGAGTATTTGCTGTCTCTAGGAAGTTTCTTCTTGCTTGATCTGTTGATCTGTGGCCACTGCAGGGAGGTAATGCAGGGATGTTGTGATGTACTGGATGTTACATTAGTTCAGACGGCTGTGTGAAGGCCAGAAGGGACACGGACAGTTGGGGGCTAGTGTGAATGAGACAGAAATCCAAAGAAACCCAAGAGTGTTTCTTGGTGCTTTCCAAGGTCAGGTGGCATACATGACTGTAATGCAGAGAGACTTTCCTTCTGCATCTGCATCAAGGGAAAAGTTATTGGAGGCAGGCGGAATGTGTAGTCCTTTTAAAAAGGCATTATGCAGGGAAAATTGGATACAGTATAATGTTTTTTTAATTTGGCATTTAAATGATAAAATGGTGAGATTTTGCAACCACTTTTTTCTGCACCACCCACTTAGCACTGACTTGCTTCTACATTTTCACAGCTCAGACACAACAGACACAAACCCTCCTTCTCACTTTTCTACCAGAGGACCAAATGTCATTTAAAGCAAAGACATTTCTTTTGTCCTTCGCAACTCCGCATTTCCTCAGACTGAGAACACTGTCCGGTGTTTTGATTGATCATGTATTTGTATCTATTCATAGAGGCCAGATTCATCATTCCAATTTGTCAAGTTGCTGGTGTGCCAAGTTAATTATGTGCAGGAGAGCCAGGAAAAAAAAAAGAGGACAGCCTCCTGTTTAGACTCATCTGAGGTTTCCCTGCCTCACCTCGTCTCCAAACGAGCAGCCAAAGCTTCACTGGGCTGCTGGAGCTGCTTGGCACCATGGGTAATTAGTGTGATGAATGCTTTAGCGGAACAAATAGTGGCAGTCGGCTGTCTCGCTCATCGTGTGGCTGTGCTGTCATAGCTCTGGGACTGCGAGCTCATCAGGGTAATGGATGATTCTGCAACAGAACCATCCCTCAACCAACAGCGCCACCACTGAGCAGGAAACAGAGTTTTTTTTTTTCTGACTGAAAAGAGACCTATGTGTATTGAAGATATCTATGCTGGCTATAGATGTCAAGTGCTTTTTAGAAGGTTACCAACACACAATAACAGTTAGATCTGGAGAGACAATATCAGAAAAGTAACTTGTAACCATATGAAATGTAAAGAATGACTCAATACCTATTCTAAACATGTTTTATGTGGGGTTTTTTTTTGTCTAAACAGGGCCAAGTATATGGATATGAAAACATCTTACTAATCCTCTGTGGGATTCTCTCCTATGCTCAGGCTGTTGCTGTAGAAATGATGGATCACATTATTAGATTAGAGGAAAGCAAGGACAGGCTACTGGATTTGCAATTCAGAGCCTCTTTTGTATATGGACCTTTTCTGCATCAAAGGAATGGCCCTAATTGGGCCGTTGTCATTGAGTCAGAGATTGTTTTTAACAATGCAGAAAACCTTGCAATAAATCAGGTCAGCTGTCTAAGCCACGTCACTAGACAAGACATTAGTCAGACATGCAGAATGTCCTCTTTGCATGCAATGTAAAGAAGAATTCATCATCATTTACTGGCACAGTGGCAAGTCTACATCTCCTAATTCTTCCAACAAATGAAGGGCATATGGTGATCTTGTCTCTTGGATGAACCCGAGGGCAGAGGCAGCCTTGAAGGTCTGGCTCTTTGTGCTGTCATTTGACTACCAGCTAATAGCTTGTGCTTACTCTGTGCTTTGACTTTTCAACCCACTGTGACAGAGAATAATATGCTGCACATAAGGCCGAATTCTCAGCCATGTCATCCATGTAGCGGAAACTGCCACAGACAGGTAATCCATAGCTA
>VUQH01046653.1:72230-92109 GCA_015106775.1 Etroplus canarensis
TCCATAGCTATATCAGAAAAAAAAAAACCACAAGTTCAGTGAATTGTTTCGATGGCAGCCAGACTCAAGGCTAACAGAGCATGAGAGATAGGCAAGGTCGTGGAAAGGTTATTTTTTGGGTTCAGGAGGTGAGACTTTGGGGACGTGGACACGTCAGTCTTGCAGAGTCCGCGGGTCAATGTGAAGACAAGTGGAAGACACATTTCTCTGTCAGCACGCAGAGAGCCCGCACGGGTTCAGGCTTTTGTCGTGAAGTCCCAAGTCATTGAGTCAATAGCCAAGGAACATGACACAACCTCTCACAGTCACTCGGCATCAAGCAGAACAGGCAATGGCATGCTTTCCATTTCACTGCACCATGGCCCTGCCGAGACCTCGTCTGCACTCGAGAAACAGGAGAGCTCTCAGCTCAGGCTCTCGCATAAAAGCAACGCTGCGACTTGGCCCTGAACATGTACATGGCTCCCTCACAGCAGATGATTCACCGGTCAATCCATAACCCCGGCTATTATATCCACTGGCTGTTGTAGCACGGCGGGGAGGCCCGTGGATATCCAGAGGGCTTGGATGAAAGGAAATTAGATCATGGCAAAGCACAAGCACATTTCGATTAAAATGATGTCAGGATTTATCTTCTTCTGTCAGTGCATTTAGATGGGAAAAGAAAACGTAACCTTTCACCCTATCTGACCAGGCATTGACCGAGTGAATAGCCCTTTATCACAAGAATAGCACTACACGTAATTTAGAAAACCGTATCTTTTTGTCTTTGTATGAAAAAAGTGAACGAAAACACATATTTTTGCATGCTGTGTAATCATCTAGTGTAGCATTTCAAAATGTTTTACATCTTTAGAAGCAGAAAACTTCTTCTCTTCACAGGATGCATGTGTATAGTTTAAAGGTTAAAAGGGTCAATTATTGTGCGTTTCCCAATAAAAAGCAAAAGTTTGAGAAAGGCCAAACACTTAATCATCATATGATAAATTTGATTTCCCAGTGCCTAGGCTGGAAACCAGTACCACAGGTACTGTGGCAATTTCCCCCTGGGATTAATAAAGTATTCTAATTCTTATTTATTCTGATTTAACCTGTGGCTAAATACTGATAATTCACATGCCTTCATAGCTCTGTGGCTCTATCTGTGGTAGTCAATCTATTCAGCTTAAACATGGATCAGCTTTTTGGTTGATCCGCTGCTTTTATCCAAAAGGAACACCTCAATAACTACTGTATTAGATAGATGTCCATGAGATTTCCATTTATCAGGCACCCGTAAACAATTTTTGTTCAATGACCAGATATCTTAAAAACTAATAACGTCACCATCAGTCTGTTGTGCTTGGCTTTAAAGCAAGTAGGAGAACTCCATGTTTAGGGCTTCCTTTTCCTCTAATAAAAATTATTACTTATAAAGATACTCCTTCTTTAATGTTAAGATGTTAAGAAAACCTTGAAGTCTGAAAGAGCTTTTGCTGTTTCTGGTTTGATTAAGGGGCAGCATGCTGGTGCAGTGCTTAGCACTGTTGTATTGCATTTAAGGAGGACGTTCTGAGTTTATACCCTTCTTTATGTGTGAAGTTTGTATGCTCTCCCTGTGCCTGCATGGGCTTTCACGTCACTCGTTTCCTCCCACAGTAGAAAGACATTCATGCTAAGAAACTGGTGATTCTGAATTAGCAATGTGTATGAATGCAAGTGTGCATGCTTGCCTGTCTCTCTGCGTTAGCCCTGTGGAGTTATCAATGCATTATTGATCATTATCAGGCAGAAAAATGTATATTAAAAACAAAAATAGTATATTTAATGTATTTACAATAAACATACAATCATGTAATCTTCTCCAAGAAATATACAGAACATAAAGCTTTTAAATATAAATTTATGTCATTTAAAGAAAAAACGAAAATAAATCTTAAGAAGCAACAGAGCATATCTAAAAAATCTTTGAAAATATAGGTGATATTTCTTATTTCAACATCCATTTCCGTTGCAAAGATCCCTTGCAAAGAGCCTTGAAATTTACACACTGCCTCCAAAAGCATAAGCAGACATCACTCTAAAACCATCACTAACATTGTTAGCATAAGGTTTCTCTCAAATCAAAGGCAACATGCTGCCTAAAAGCTTAAACCAAAGGATTATCCATCTGTATATGAAGAGCTGCCTTCCAAAATCACATCTGTCAATTACAAATAACTAAAGGAAATGATTAGTAGCAACAAAAGAATCAGACAAACTATGGCCTTTTTAGAGCAAATGTGTTCTCTGTCAAAAATGGCAAAATATCTCTGAAAACACCTTTTTGCTTGCAGACATTATAGATCGTCAGTAAACTCTTCATGTCAGTACTCATGTCACTAAAGATCCAATATAAACATGAACCTGGTGTTACCACGAGGCAAGGCCATCAAAAGAGAATAATGAAAAGAATAGAAAGTACAAAAAAAAAAAAAAATTATGCATTGAAATTTCTCATCACAAGGCAAAACATCTCAAGCACATTTAGGTGCCAAAAGAAAACAGTCCTGTTGCCACAGGTGAATGCAAGATCAAGCAAATGCCGTCGCACTTGCCAGCACATCAGACATACCTAAAATATGTTGGCTTCTTCTTCTTCGCGAGTGTTGAATGTTACAGTGCACAGGTTGATATGGCACAACATGAGCTCCCATCAGAAAGTCTCAGAGTAGAGCTTCACATCCAGGCACAGTTGCAGGACTGCTATCGGTATGGTTTGGCCGATTTTCCACAGCCTTATCTACTGTACAAATTCAGATGATAGCTCAACATTGGTGCCACAGTAATAGAAACAATTTGTTCAAGCAAAGTATTGTTTTCACTTGTACCAAAGCAACAGTTATCAGCTCTGACACTGATGGAAAGAGAGTTTCACCTAAATTCAACAATACCTTCACTAGTAGAAAACTTCTATGTATTAACAGTTATAACATCCTAAATATTACTGTTTTCTAGACCAATATACAATATTCTATAGGCAATATATTTTTGGGACACTTCAGGATGATATGGTGAAAGTAAGTTGAGGGATATCACGGAAAGGCTACATACAGCCGGAGGATCTGCTCTGAGCTCCGGTGTTTTCAGACAAAGTTCTCCGCAGGACGTTACAGAACACTTCTATGGTGTCACTTTGGCACTTGCATGGCACTATTATGTACAGAAGAGTCAACACTATGACACACTGGATGGTACAGATATCAAAGACAGTGCCATCCGTTGGGGACTGCTGAGAAGGAGATGGTGGCCAGCTGGTAGTGTCCGTGATTACCCTCCTTGTTTCTTATTATTTTTACAGCTCTGCATTACGTCCCAAGTACTCTACTTGGAGCCAGTCTTCCCATCATGCATGTTCAGATTTCGAGCTTGAAAATGGGCACCAGCTAACCAGTACCAACTATCAAAAATATCTGACAGCGTTTATACTCTCTTAAAACCACACAGACATTAATCTGATCTGGTTTTGCATGGCTCTGTGGTCAGTGTAGGTCCATTAAGCACTGCTTTCCTTTTTTATTTTCCTACTTGATTCTGTCTATAATTTTTGAAGCTATAGCAGCATCAGTGTAGAGTTTAAACATAATTCTTTTGCTTCACTGTGTATGAAACTAAATATATACATTGTGGGCCATAAGTAGTATGAATCCAAAATAAACTTATTAGACATAAATTCGTGAACCTTTTCAAAGGATAAAACCCAGCTTTAACAAGCTTAAAGGAACAGTTTGATGTTTTGGAAAACACACTGTTATATATACAGCTTTTTTGTCTGTATGCTAAATGTGAATCTACAGCCAGTACTTGGCTTGATTCAGCATAAACAGAGCACAGCATCTAGTTCGGCTTGGACAACAAAATCTACTGATCAGCATGTTTAAAGTTAGCCTATTAACAATTCTTATTTGTTTCATTTATTTAAAAAAAAACTGAAGTGTAAAACTAACAAGTTTTAGCTTTATGGGTATTTGCAGGTGAGTTGCAGTGACTTCCAAAAGCTGCAAAGTAACCCTTCAAGGCAAACACAGATGTTGGCCTAACATGTTAATATTGTTTTACCATTTGAGGAGAGCCTGGCACTCTTTAACCCATATTTTCAGTCTTTCTACTAAGCTAGAGTAACTAGCAACTACAGTACTGTGCAAAAGTCTCAAGCCACCTCTCGTTTCTTATATTTTGTTAGGAAAATGGGAAATAGGTGCAACGGTTTATTGAAACGCATGCAAGAATAAATGGAAATACAGTACATAAGGGCAAATAGAGTTTGTACATTTCTAACCAGCTTGAAACTCAATATTTGGTATGACCACCCTTATTCTTCAACGCAGTCTGAAATCTCAATTTTTTAAGTTGTCTTCAGGAAGAGCTCTCTTGGCTTCTTGAAGGACATTCCAAAGCTCTTCTTTGGATGTAAACTGCCTTTTGTTCCGTTCTCTGTCAAGATGATCCCACACTGCATCAATATTGTCAAGGTCTGGGAGGCCATTTCATTATTTGATAGTGTTCTACTGTTTGTTTTTCTGTCAAAGAAAGCTTTTACTGCATTGGCAGTGTGTTTGAGATCCTTGTCATCTTGAAAAATTAAGCTGTTGCTTTCATTCCAGATGCTTTCCAGATGGTATTGCATGGTGGATCAAAATCTTTTGACAAAATACCCAACAGCACTGGCTGAAATGCAGCCCCAAACCATGACAGCGCCTCCACTATGTTTTACAGGTGGCTGTAGACACTCATTGCTGGACCTCTCTCCAAACCTCCTCCTTATACACTGATGACAATAAGAACAAGAATTGACAAGAATTTCAAATTTGGATTCATCACTCCATAAGACCTGTTGCCACTGAATTTCAGTCCAGTTCTTTCTCCCCATTTCCCTTCCTTAAAAATGGCTTCTTGACAGCCAGCCTTCCATTGAGTTGTTCGCTGAAGTCTCTTCTGAAGGGCCAGATGTATCTTTCAGGTCCTTTGTCAGCTGGGGTTTTTCCTATTTCTTAAGGACATGACTTTCAGAGATTGTTCATCTGCTGTAGAAAGTTTTCAAGGCCTGCCACTTTCTTCTTTTATCCTCCACTTGCCCAATTTCTCAGATTTTTTAGGGACACACTGCACACCATGTGGGACTGAAAATAAGTAAAAACTATTGTTCAAGACCACTTTAAAAAATTACAAGAAAGTCTGGTTCCTTTGGAAGCAAAATATAAAGAAATGAGAGGTGGTTTAAGACTTGCCAGTACCATATCTCTATGTTTGTTTCTACTGTACAGCTGGCGAGAGTAGTATCAAGCCTCCCTTCTCACTCTGGTTAGGAAGTGAATTTCCCAAAAGCACATTTCCCAAAACCTCAACGGGTTTATATGTTTTAAAAATTATACTGCAATGATCGTTGCTGGATTTTTGATGCAAAACATTAAAAACTTACAGAGTAAGCCAGAAAATAAACATTATATATAAACTAGATATGTCAGAAATCAGAATCCAGTTGAATTCTTCAACATAAAACTGCTTTGTGTCTGCATGTAGAAAATCACTTCAGTGTGAGTGACTATGAGTCAGCTGAGGTTTGATTGAAAACAATACAAAAAAGTCAACATCACAATGCAGTATGCATTATAAAGCTGTTCCGTGGTCAAAAATAGAATTGGGAGGCCATTCGAGTTAAATGTGTATTTAACTATTATCATGGCCAACAAACCACAGAGTCTGTGTAATACAGTGACATCATTCTTAACATATCATTTTATGTTTTTGTGCATGCATTACCAGCATGCTTTTAAATGAACTATTCCTGGCTGGACACTGTGCGTCATGCTATGCTGTGTCTGCTTACAGCTAGCCCACCACCATCAGTAGTCTTGGTACTCTACTTAAAAGCCTTCACTTTTTTAGTCTCACATAATGTGAGCTCCCTGCTGACACTGGTGCTCTTGGTAAAAGCCTCCTCCCCAAAAGCCACCACCTGCTTTGGTCCTCCTACGTAATGTACCTTGGAGAGTCTCATTTGCAGTGTCCCCTGCTATTTTGTTGCTTTGTGTTCCATGCATCGCTGTTGCAGAGGGTGTCCCCGAGAGTAGGATTGCATTATAAACCGTAATTCTATATCTATTTGCCTTTGGCATGAGCGTTCTTGGATCAGTGGTTAGAAAGATAGTCATGTAACTTACAGGTCACGGGTTCAGTTTCTAAATCAGATCATATGCGTTTTATCCAAATATCCTTCTCAGCTGCTTTAACTAAAATTATTCTTTAAACTGTAATAATTAACTTACTCTAACTACCTCTTGGAAGTTGCACCTAATATATGAATATTAAGTCTGAAAAAAGAGCAGTTTTGTTACTCTGGAACTGAAGAGTGAGCGCAGATTTTAGTCTACCTCTTACGCCAAAACTGCACACTATCACACAGCAAAGTATATAATAATTACATATTTCTTGAAAAGTTCTCCGTTTTTAATGATTTCCCCAACTAAAATATACTCCTGGCCACTTCATTAGATATGCCTTGCTAGTACTGGGTTGGACCTGCTTTTGCCTTCAGAACTGCCTTAATTCTTGATGGCACAGATTCGACAAGATGCCAGAATCATTCCTCAGAGATTTTGGTCCATATTGACAGGACAGTTACTGCACATTTGTCAGCTGCACATCCCAGGTTGTGAATCTCCCATTTCACCACAATCAAAAGGGTGCTCTATTGGATTGAGATTTGGTGACTGTGGAGGCCATTTGAGTGCAGTGAACTAAATGTCATGTTCAAGAAACCAGTTTGAGATGATTTGAGCTTTATGATATGGCATGTTATAAAGCTCAAACATTCTGATGGCTGGAAGCAACCAGAAGATGGGTACACTGTGGTCATAAAGGGATGGGCATGGTCAGCAGCAACAATACTCAGGAAATCTCAGTTGGCACACTAGGTGTGCCAACAATCTGTCCCCCACACCATTAAACTTCCACCACCAGCCTGACAGGACAGATCCATGTTTTCATGTTGAAATCAAGACTCATCAGACCAGGAAACATTTGTCCACTTAGTAGCCTTCGTTTTCCATTGACAGAAGTGGCACACGGTGTGGTTTTCTGCTACTGTATAGCCCATCTGCTTCCAGGTTTGATGTATTGTGAAATCAGAGATGCTCTTCTGCATCATTTGGTTGTATCGAGTGGTTATTTAAGGTAATGTTGCCTTCCTATTAGCTCTAAACAGTCTCGCCATTCTCCTGTTACCTCTAGCATCAAGGAATTTTTCCCAAGAAAACTGGTTATTTTCTCTTTTCCAGACCATGCTCTGTTAACCCTAGAGATGGTCATGCCAGAAAATACCAGTAAATGAGCAGTTACTGAAATACAAAGGCTATCTGGCACCATGCTTTGTTCAGAGTCACTTAAATCACCTTCCCCATTCTAATGCTCAGTTTGAACTTCAGTAAAGCTAAATGTCTAAATGTACTGAGTTACAAGTATACCTAAAGAAGTGGCCAGTGAATACACACACACACACACACACACACACACACACACACACACACACACACACACACACACACACACACACACACACACATGCTTGCACAATAAACATCCCCTGCTGCTGCAAAACAATGGGACGGACCAAACGGACTGATGGAGAGATAAACCCAGCAGCTCTTGGTACTTTTTTCGTGTAAATAAAAATAATCTTTTATCAATCTATATGCGATATGAGGTGTGAAGCAGGGCTGCCGTTAAGATGTTGTATCTTACAGTCTTCTCAAAGCACCTGTGATGTCCTCAGCACTGATGAAAATGGCTCATAACCAACAAAAGGCTGTAAGTTAGTAAAGATTTTTGTGCCATTAGGTCCATAAGTTTTGGGAAATGTACACATTTTTTGTCTCTGTACAGCATCACAGTGGATTTTAAATCGAACTGTCCAAATGTGATCAAAGGGCAGACTTTCAGCTTTAATCCAAGGGGTTTAACTATTTAACCTTCAGGAATTACAGCCATTTTAAGCATAGTCCCAAATTTTCAGGGGATCAAAAGTAATGGGACAACTGACTGACAAGCTGCTTCATGGCCAGGTGAGATCTGTTATCTTGTTATTATTAAAGTGATTAAAAATCCACTGTGATGATGATGTACAGAGAAAAAAAAAATTGTGTCATCAGCTCCTAAATTATAGACCCACTGGTATAAAAATAGATAATTGTTCAATTGCACACTAGAAGTCGATTCCTCATCTAATTTTACAGACTTCTCCAATCCAGTCCTACATGTTTTTACAGACAGCTTATACCCACAGTACCTAACTATTATTTTTCTGAGCATACTCCAGGTGCTGGTTCATCCATTTCAATCCATTTCCTTCCTTCATCCACAGATTCTCATCAACCACACACATAATGCTCCCTGTTGCAATGCAACAGGGGGAATGAATATATGCTGCATCAATTCTCTGCATATTCTGTTGCCTTCTTCTTGCTACTACATCACACATCTTTACTCTTCTTACTTTTCCATTAGCTGGCTGTTTCCCCCATGAAATCCTTATTTGAGAGAGTCTCTTTTATGTTCTAACATTTTTCTGCCTCTGCTGCACTCAAGCTCTATAATTTTTGCAATAATCAAACTTGTGATTTACACCCGAATGCTTGCCACATTTTGACAATTCTGGACTGTTCTGAGCTAGAAAGATGATCAGTCACACCATGAAGATATGGGAAAGAGTTGTGAAGAAGAGAGGTGACAATCAATGAGCATCAATATGGCTTCGTGCCAAGAAAGAATATGACAGATACAATGTTTGCTTTGAGAGTGCTGTTGGAAAAGTATAGAAAAGGTCAGAAGGAGTTGAACTGAGTCTTTGTGGAACTAGAGGAAGGAAATGTGGTGCTGTATGGGGAAGTCTGGAGTGTCTTCATCTTTGCTTGACATGTTGACAGAAAAGGCCAAGTAGGAGTCTCTGTGGACAACAATGTTGACGCTCAATATTGTAATTTTTAATAAGAACACAGAGCAAGTGGAAGAGACCCTGAAAAGGAGGAGGTATACACTGTAGAGAAGAGGAATGAAAGTCAGTAGAAGCGAGGCAGAATGTGTCTGAATGAGGGTGATGCAGGTGGAATGGTGAAGATGCAAGACGTAGAGGTAGTAAAAGTAGGTGAGTTTAAATACCTGAGGGCAACCATCCAAAGTGCACATGAGAGGTGAAGAAGAGAGTGCAGGCAGGGTGGAGTGGGTAGAGACAAGTGTCAGGGGTGCTTGGTGAGAGAAGGATAACAGCAAGATAGCAAGTGAAGGTTTACAAGACTGTAGTGAGACCTGCTATGTGGTATGGTTTAGAGACAGTGGTGTAGTCAAAAACACAAGAGGCAGAACTTTAACTGGGAAAGATGAAGATACTGAAATTTTCGCTGGGAGTGACCAGGATGGACAAGAAAAGAGTCCTTCAGAGAGACAGTTCAGGCTGAGCAATATGGAGACAAAGTAAGAGTGGCAAAATTGAGATGGTTTGGACATGTGCAGAGGAGGGATAGTGGATATACTGGACAAAAGGTGATGAAGATGGAGCTGCCAGGCAGGAGGAGAAGAGGAAAACCTTAGAAAAGGTTTGTGGATGTAGTGAAGGGGGACATCAGAGGCTTGGAGTGACAGAGGAGAGGGTGAGATGGAAGCAGGTGATCCGCTATGGTGACCCCTAAAGGGAGCAGCTGAAAACACATGATGATGATTTATGCAATGAAATGAATGAATGAACTGATTTTTTGATCACAAAGACATATATTTGCTTAAATTAAAAGACATTAAAAGACAGGTGTCTTTAGTTATTTGTCAAGATGAACTAAGGCAAGGAATGAGAAACGTTCATTCAAAACATTATGAAGGACTTCACATTTTATTTTGACTACTTCAGCTGTCATTCAAGAATTGAGCCAAAGCAACAGAGAAAAATTGTAATGGCACATGTCAGTTCTGATAATGGGCATGATTGCTTCTCTGCTTTCAGCCATGAACAATAATAATAATAGTCTATAATTTGATTTGGTTGTTGTTATCACTGCTTCTGCTCATACCACACCATGACAAGGCACATAGGTCTAAGCAGTCCCCACCGCCTTGCACAGATGCATACATGACATATTCAGGACAGCATAGAAGAGCAGTTCATCAGGAGAAGACTCAGTGAGGGACACTCTTTTGAGGACACAAAAATTCTCATTCTGGACAGAGATGGCAAATAGTGTGAGAGAGAAGTATATGGTAAATGGACTGGTACTGATATAGCGCTTTTAGACTCTGAGCAGTCAAAGCACTTTTTACTACAAGCCTAATTCACTCATTCCAACACATCTGTACAGTACTTTATTCTATGATTTAAACACATTTAATGCTCATGCACACATTCACACTCCGATGGATGCATTGGGAGCAATTTGGGGTTCAATGTCTTGCCCAAAGACCCTTCGGCATGTAGACCGGAGAAGCCAGAGATCGAACAGCCAATCTTCCTGGTGGAAGATGACCCCCCCCCTGTCCCCTGAACCACAGCCGCCCCCGAATAAAGAAGGCCGTCAATGCCCACCTGGAAGATCCATCATTGAATAGAGAGAGTTGGTGGCCCGCAACACCAACTATCAGCCACCTATAATGCCATCTTGAGATCCCTTCCTAAGTGATTCAACGCCCACTCACCACTTAACACATGTGACCTTAACAATTCACATCATGGGAGGATGGAGCAATGTCTCACAAATAACTCACACCTAGACTCATATGATCCTAATGACTCACCTGATGACTGGCGAGTCAACGCCTGTGACAGGTGTATGTTATCTTATTCTCTTGACTGTGCAGGTCAACAGATGTTTTTAAATGTGCTTAAAAATAAACTTGCCTTGACTCTCAGGACCCCTTCCAAGATGACAACCCCACCAGAGGTTAAAGACCTGGGACTCTCCAGTGGGTTTTAGAAGTAAAAAAGCCTATTGGATGAGAGGTGAAACAGCTTCAAGAACCTATAAAGAAGTTCAGCTGCCTTCATCTGAAGCCCTTAATACCACCATGACTAAGAACCTACACAGGCATTACATGCAGTTGTACTTTATTTGCACCTGTACCTTTGACAGGTGCTGTGGAAATAAATCAGACTTCCTTGCTTTCTTAACGTGGTTTGAACCATTTAAGCCCATACAGAAAACTTCAAATATGACATGAATAAAGAGACTCATTGAACAATGACAGGCATAAAAACCATGAAAAACTAATCAGGTGACCAGTCTGAGATGAAACAAGTGTATCTGTATGTGACAGAGGACATCTTGTGACTTAATGACTCAACTTTTGACTTCTTTCCAGATGAAGGCAAATGTGAGAATGTGTCTGACAAGCTACATGTCCCTAAGGAATAAACTCCTTTTTGTTTGCTGATTTACCAAGGTTCTCAGTGTGACCGCTCGCATTTAGGCAGAAGCTCATTTGAACACGTATCATCTGAATAAATAGACCTCCATTCATTTTTCACTGGGAAACAAATTAGCTGCTGGTATGTTGTTTTTCTTGCCCACCATAACATACTGTCTGTAAGATAGAGCACAGATTGTGGTGATTTGTAACAAGTTGTTTTTGGAAAGTTTTAGAACATGTGGACTAGCTAATTGAAGGGCAGAAAATAAAGAGAAGTTAGTGACCCGGTCATCTGTTAACAATTCCTGGCCAAAACTGCATCAGTATATGTTTTTAAACTTTACATAAGTATTTACTTTTCTCTATACTAAATGTATTTTATAGCTATCAGAACTGGCTACTTTGCAGCTGTAGATTAAAAAATATTACACTGATTGATCATTTTGTACAATAAAATAATTTTTATTTTTTTGATCGCAAACAGATGTTTTACTTACACTAAAGTAAATTGAAATTGACATACAGTTAAGTCCACACAATATTCAGAATTTTGCCTCTGTACACCCCCACAGTGGTTTTTAAATCAGACAATCAAGATGCTGACAATCTTTAATTCAAAGCATTTGCGGAAAAAAGAACTGCATTTCATCGGCTCAAACTAGTTGGAAAAACCACTATTTTTAAAATAGGGTTTTGTTTTCAATAGTTGGATGAAACTCCTCTGCATGTTTAAAACTCATGAACATCACCAAATGCTGAATTTCCTGCATTACAATGCTCTGCCAGGCCTATACTGTAGCCATTTCCAGTTGTTGCTTGTTTGTGGGTCTCTGGCTGCAGTTTTGTCTTTAGTAACTGTAAAGCTGCTGTACTGAGCTGAGATCAAGTTACTGACTTGGTCATTAAAGAATATCTCTTATCTTTGCCTTGTGGAATTCTTAGTTAGCTTTTGCAGTATGCTTTGGGTTGTTTTAGGTCATTAATGGGTACTATTAAGTGCCATCCAATCAGTTTTTATTCTGTAAATCCAGAATTCATCCCACTATTTCTATCAGCAGTCACATTGTCAATAAACATTGGTTGCTGTACATGCCCATGCCGTAACACTGCCTCCTCTACTATATGTTTGACAGCATCATGAGCTGTTCCTTTCCTTCTCCATGCTTTTCTCTTCCCATCATTCTGGTACAAGTTCATCTTGGTTTCACCTGTCCGAAGAAGTTTCTTCCAGAACTGGGCAGGCTCTTTTAAATGTTTTCTGGCATAATCTAATCTGGCCTTCCTGTTCTTTAGTGCAACTATTGGTTTGCACCTTGTCGTAACCCCTCTGTATTTGCATTCATGACAGTGTTTCTTGACTGCAGACTTTGACAATGACACACCTACCAACTCAAGAATCTCCTTGACTAGGCTAGATGCTGTAAAGGAGTTTGACAAAGGAAAGAATTCTGGGATCATCCACTTCAGTTCTCTCCTTACGTTTTTCCAGTCCTTCTGGTGTTGCTGAGCTGGTCAGTGCATTCCTTCTTTTTAAGAACATTCCAGACTGTCAGTTTGACCCCAAATTTGACCCGTGCCAATCGGCTACTGAGATCAGTTAGTTGCAGGCAGCTGTGACAGCCAGGTGTACACACCTGCTCGCCATCCCTTCATCTCCCACACTACCTAGAGACCGGCTTCTCCCCACTACTTGCCAGATTGTTCAGCTTCCAAATTGATAATGTTAGGCTTTGTGAGCTTTTTTTGTGCCAGAGTATTTCCACGCACTCACAGTCCCCTCTTGTCTCCATTTCCAGGAAACCCTGGTGTGCTGCCTCACTGTCTACTGCTCCATTTCTGGAGAAAATAGAACTTGAGGCTCTGAAACTGGACGACTGTGTGTAAAAATGACTGCAAACCCTAAAGAGTTTATGCAATTCGTTTGTCAACCCCTGTCTGCAATTAAATCATATTTTGACTGTTTGATTTAAAGTCCACTGTGGTATTATACAGAGGCAAAATTACAAAAAAATATTCTCCCAAAACTAATGGACCTAATTGTATTCCTACCTTGGTATAAATAAAAACATCTCTTTGGTTTTCTATAGTTTAATATCACAGAGTGACAGAAGTATATTTCCTTGGAGGGTAGTGATTATAAACCATCTCTTTCATAAACTGCTTTAAACCTTGATTAATATTGATGCTAACAACATATTAACAAGGCAGTGAACTCACTGATTAAACTATTGAACATTTTTTCCAATGATTAACTAAATATTAGTGGCAAAATCTTCAGTTTAAGTTTAAATGAAGCCAATCTGTCAGTAAAGTTTTGCTAATTTTCTTTGATAAATTGCCTAAGCAATGAATCCGTTATTACTAATAGTTCCCAGTTAATTTTCTATCCATCATCTATTCAGTTATATGATAATTTGCTTTGGATTGATTTGTTTTCAGCTTACCCAGTGATATTTTGGGTCTAATTAACCCAAACGCTGTAGGATCTTTCCAATTTACAACATAAATTGCGTTACATGGTTTTCACATGATGATATTGCTGAGGATGTAAACATGACGAAGATGGAAAGTCTTGGACGGAAACCAGCTAAAGTCCTTAAACAAGAGTGACACTGTACTACATGCATTCCTGTACTGCTCAGTTCAATCTAATTTTCTACAAATGAATTATAAATGTGGGTAATTAAAGGCAGAGTAGAAGCTATTAGCCATGTCTGCCACTGGCCGCATGTAGATGAGACACATTCATTTTACAGATGTGTTTTTTACCAGCACACAAGTAGGTCCATCATGTGGCAGGCACGTGAGAGAGGGCGACAAAAGCTTTGTGGTAAATGTGGGCAATTATCATGCGAAACACCAACCCTATGACTTTGCGCTGGCTCTGCAATTTGTTTTAAAGCCTTTATGATTATGTATTTATTTTTGAAACTGTGCAAATTAAAATAAATTCGTTGTGCACAGAAGGAGGTTAACAGGTCATTTGGACAGTTTCCTATACACCTTTCTAGCTTTCTTTGTCAAAATAAAACAAACTGCTAGAATATAAAAATTATAAGATCTTTTCAGATCTCAGTTGCTGCATTCCAATTATGGAACATAAGATACTGCACTCAGAATGCTCTTGCATTACACACAGATTAAAAAAAAAAGTGACTTGACAACAAAGGCTCAAAGAATTATTCGGTTTGGACAACATGCATGACATGTTCAGATATAATTAGAATCAAATATTCTACTGTAGGATCATCTTCAGGTGTTGAAACAGATGAAGTCTATGATTCTCTACCTGCGAAGATCTGATTAGCACAAGCATCAGCTCTTATCCTCTAAATCCCAGAGAGAAATTCATACAACACTCCTAAAGTACCATAACAGTCTACCATAAAACACTAAATCACTAATTGCTATTGAGCTCAACAAAAAAATTGTATTTTCTAAACTATAAACAAATCTAGTTTGTTAAGATGATATGCAAACCTGCATTATAGAAATATTCTAGGGAAACCATCTGACTTTGTTTTTTACTGTTACACCAGTCCATGCCATGCATGTCACTGCAGCCTTTTTTATCACGTTTCTGTCCACCTTTGGTCAGTTTTCATGCTTGTGGAGAATGAAGTTACATTGTGTGCATGAAGAAATAATCCATTTTCCGCTCAGTGGAATGCATAACACTGATTAGACTGAGCAGTAGAGATATGTAATGTGCAGCTGTATCCCTCTTACACAACTCAGTACTATTGGTACTCAAATATGGACAGGAATTAGCAACAGTAAAGTCGTACATATCAAAACAAGAAACCACAGCACATAACCTGACCACCAGTACCATTTCATAACAGTTATACCTGTTTAAAACTATGAACAAATGAGAACTTTAGTATTTCATGATCCTAGGTGTGTTGTTTGTTCTAAAAAATCCTCCAAAGACTAATCAACTATGTCCCTTAAATGTACTAATATTCTAATGATCTCTCCGGGTGCTCCGGCTTCCTCCCACAGTCCAAAGACATGCAAAGGGGGTTAGGTTAATTGGTGATTCTAAATTGATTAATGTGTGTGTGAATGGTTGTTTGGCTATCTGTTTTGGCTCTGCGACAGACTGGCGACCTGTCCAGGGTGTGCCCCGCCATTCGCCCTATGACAGCTGGGATAGGCTATAAACAAATCAATACATGAAATCAGGTCTTCTTAAAAAAGATACACATATGAACAAAAATACTGGACCACCTACACATTACACCTACAGGATCTTTTATGACATCCCATTGTTAATCCACGGGCATGAATACTGAGCTGGTCCCCCTTTGAAGCTATAACAGCTTCCACTCATCTGGGAAAATTTTCTACAGCAATGTGTCTGTGGGAATTTCTGCCCATTCAACCAGAAGAGCATTTGTGAGGTCTGACACTGATGTTGGATGAAAGGGCCTTGATTGCAGTCTAACATCTAGTTCATCCCAGAGGTGCTGGATGGGGTTGAGGTCAGGGCTCTGTGCAGGCCAGTCAGGTTTTTCCACACCAGCGATGCCTTTATGGGCTTTGCTTTGTGCACTAGGTCAGAATTATTCCTTTGGCCATTGCCAAAATGTTCCCACAGAGTTGGAATGATATACTTATCCACAATGTCTTAGTAAATTAATATTCCCCTTCACTGGAACTGAGGGGCCAACCCATAAAACAACTCAATAGCATTTTCCCTCCTCCACCAAACTTTACAGTTGGCACAGTGCAGTCAGACAGGCAATGCTCTCTTGGCTATTGTCAAACCCGGACTCGTAAACCAGACTGCAAGCCAGAGAAGCGTGATTCACCATGTAACCGAACATGTTTTCATTGCTCCAGAGACCAGTGGCAGCATGCTTTACACAACTCCAAGCACACACTTGTGCACAGGCTTGTGCGGAGATTCTCAATAACAGAAACCCATATCATGAAGCTCCTGGGACACAGTTTTTGTGCTACTATGAATGCCAGAGGAGGGTTCTAACAGTTGCGCTTCTTGAGTCAGCAGAATGATGGTGACTTTTACACACCATGTGCCACAGCACTTGGTGACACTGATCTGTGACTTTACATGGTCAACCACAAGATACTCATGGTTAGTTTAAGGCGTCCAGCATTCTTAGACACATGGGACACTTACTGATCCATGTGTCTAAGAATATACAACATCAAGTCCGTGGAATGTGTATACACGCATACTGTATGGTTGAGCCTGTCTGTGTATTACAAAGCTACCTGTGACACTGGCTGTGTCTGGGATTATCAGGTTTGCAATTTTACAGTATGTAGAACTAAACAATCATCATGCTGATTTCTCTGTGAACTGAAATGCGCCCAGCCTTTTAACAAGGTTGCGCAACATCTGGCATTTTTGATGAGTTACATTCCCAACAGTAAAACCTATTTTTTACAGTTTGGTTTCTTGTTATGTCAGCTTGATGAAGGTTCATGTCAATCTACACAGCAAATTTTGAATGTCAGTAAAATGGTCACTTTTGTTAACTTACAAATAAATTTTTAACATGCCTTTTAAATTATAAAGTATAATCATTAGACATAACATGCCAGCGCTATTGCACCGGTCTCCTCACAAGCATGCCCAAAGCAAACAGTGATCATATGGCAGTGTTTACAGCTTGTTTATTGCTTCTGTGTTAAAGTGGAAAAAATCATTTAAGAACCTGTGCTGTGATGTGGCTCCCGTGTATAATACTGTCATTGTATGGTTGACTGGTAGTGCTTAAATTGCCTGTTGGTGTGATTGTGTATCTGTCCCTATATGTCAGTCCTGTGAATGACTGACAACCTGTGAAATTGCATCTCTTATTAAATGCTCTAACCCCATTTCCCTCTAAAGGATAAACATGTCATGGTTCCCCTTTAAGCCTCCTTTTTTGGAGCTCATCTCCCCTTTTCTTTTCCTGGTTCCCTGCCTTTCCTCATCCCTAGGGGTCTTCCGGGCCTCCTCGAACTGTGGCATGACATCCATGACGCGAGGCTGTGTCTTCTGCGAGAGAGGCATGGCTGGAATTTCAGTGCCTCCAGTCCCTCGCCGCCTCCACTTCCTTCCTCATCCTGCCTCCCTCTCTTCTCCACCGCCCAGCGTGTTGGAGGGATTGCTGGGTGAGACTGCGGCCGCTTCCCCGCCAGACGTCGTGCCCGAGCGGCGTGCGTGGGAGCTGTCAGCGCTAGAGGAGGGACGCGAGAGCGAGCCATCACCCTGTCTCAAGCCGGAGCTGCAGGGGCAGACCAACTCAGTTCCCGGGCCGACCGTCAAAAGGCCACAGCACACCAGATGGCGCCACCCCAGGCAGCGCGTGCAGGAGCAGCTCGAGCCCCCAGCCTCTTCCAAGCTTGCGCTGCAGGAGAAGCTCGAGCCCCCACCTTCTCTGGAGCTCTCACGGCTGGAGTCGACAGAACAGCCAGCCGCTTCTGGACCCCTGTCGCCGGTGCAGCCACCTGAGCCCCAGGTACATTTTTCCTTTCCTGAGCCCCAGCCTAGCTTTTCCTTCCCTTTTGCCCAAGCTAGCCTTTTGCTGGGGTCTCAAAAGACTGTGGCTGCACCGAGCCTTATAAAGACTATTTTTGGACCTTCACCTTCAGAGACTGTGTCTAACTGTGGGCTCCAGTCATCTGTTTTTTCATCGGGGCATTTTTCAGATGTATTTTGTGTTAAGCCCCCGCTTTGTGTTTCCTTATGTGAACCCCCTTCGTGTTTCACTGAGTCAGGCCTACCCTTATGTGTGTTTCTGTTTAGGGCCTCCTTTTGTGTTCCTCCTGAGCTCCCACCTCTCTCGCCCTTCATGGCGCTCCTCTCGCCGTCCGCGGTGCATCTCTCACCCGCCGTGGCGCTCACCTCGCCCTCTGTGGCACTCCCCTCGCCCTCCGTGGTGTTTCCTCTACCTTCAGCTGCTGCTGAGGCATTTCGTCTGCCTTCAGCTGCCGTTGAGGAGAGTCCCTCGCCTCTGGCCACCGCTGAGGCACTCTCTCTGCCTTCAGCTGCCACTGAAACGCACTCCCAGCCATCAGACACCACAGGTGAGCGTCCCATGCTCTCCGCCGCCGCTGATGCGCTCCTTCCACTCTCAGCCGACACTGTTGCGCTCCTTCTGCTCTCAGCCGAAACTGTTACGCTTTCCTCGCCCTCGGCCAACGCTGGGGTGTTTCCCTTGCCTTCGGCCACCGCTGAGGTGTTTCCACTGCCTTCAGCTTCCACTGAAGCGCTTCCTCCACCTTCAGCTGCCGCTGGAGCGTTTCCAGCCGCTGCTGAGGAGATTTCCTCGCCATCAGCCGCTGCTGATGCGTTCCTTCCGCCTTCAGCCACCGCTGAAGCCTTTCCACCGCCTTCATCCACCGCTGAGGCCCTTCCACCGCCTTCAGCCGCCGCTGGGGCCTTTCCTTTGCCATCAGCCGCTGCTAAAGCGTGCTCCCAGCCATCAGCCGCCGCGGGTGAGCTTCCCATGCTCTCCGCCGCCGCTGATGTGCCCTTTCCACCGCCATCAGCCGCCGCTGATGTGCGCTCCCAGCCATCAGCTGCCACAGCTGAGCTCCCATGCTCACCACCGTCGCTGATGTGCTCTCTCCGCCACCAGCCGACTCTGTTGAGCCTCCCTCCCCTTCTCTCTCGCTCTGTCTGCCGTCAGCTGCCGCTGGTGGGCTTTCCACGCTCTCAGCCGCGCAGATGCGCCTTCCTCGCCCTCAGCCGCCGCTGGGGCATTTTTCTTGGCCTCAGTCGACGCTGGGGTGCTCTCCTTGCCCTCAGCGTCTGCTGAGTCACCCTCCTTGCCTCCTCCTTGTGCGAAGAAAGGCTCTCTCCCTTCTCTGGCCGAGAAGAGATTTCCGCCTCCTCTAGCTGAGGAGGGTTTCCAGCCACCACCTCAAGCTGGGAAGGCTTTCCAGCCAACTCCTCTGGCTGAGGAGGATTCTTTTCCACCTCCTCGAGCTGAGGAGAGGTTCCGTCCTTCTCCTCCTGCTGAGGAGAGTCTCACTCTGCCTCCTCTAGCTGGGGAGAGTTTCACCATGCCTCCTCCGGCCGGGGATGTTTGTCTCCCTCCTGGTGAGGAGGCTTCCCTCTCTGCACCTCCTGTCGCCACGAGCGTTTCGTCTCACTCTGCCGCGAGTGCTTCCTCCCAGCCTCCTGCTGCCTGGATAGGGCTGGTGCTGGAGGTCTCCCTGCCAGCCCCTGCGACTGTGTCCGCTGGGCCACCTGAAAGGTGGTGTCCCGGCCTCTGTCCTCAGCCACCCGAGCAGGGGTGGTCTTCGACCCGGGCTCCTCTCCGACCGCCCAAGAGGTGGTCTCCGACCCGGGCTCCTCTTCGGCCACCCAAGCAGGGTTGGTCTTCAACCTGGGCTCCTCTCTGACTGCCCGAGAGGTGGTCTCCGACCCGGGCTCCTCCTTGACCGCCCAACGGTCTTCTTCGCCTCTGGGCCTGGTGCCACAGGCCTGTCTCTCTTTTGGACCCCCCTGGGT
>VUQH01046653.1:92129-122487 GCA_015106775.1 Etroplus canarensis
CGCCCAAGAGGTGGTCTCCGACCCGGGCTCCTCTTCGGCCACCCAAGCAGGGTTGGTCTTCAACCTGGGCTCCTCTCTGACTGCCCGAGAGGTGGTCTCTGACCCGGGCTCCACTTCAGCTGCCCGAGCAGAGGTGGTCTCTCTGCCGGCCCGCTCCTCGGCCACCCGAGCAGGGGTGGTCTCTCTGCCGGCCCACTCCTCGGCCACCCGAGCAGAGATGGTCTCTCTGCCAGCCCGCTCCTCGACCGCCTGAGAGGTGGTCCCCGACCCGGGCTCCTCCTTGACCGCCCAACGGTCTTCTTCGCCTCTGGGCCTGGTGCCACAGGCCTGTCTCTCTTTTGGACCCCCCTGGGTTCCTGACAAACCTTTTTTGGGCTCCCATTCCGTGCTTCTTTCCCTCTGTCTGGACCTCCCCTCTCCCACCTGGGCCGGCGCTCCATGTATTCTGGTTTGGGGGCTTCACGAGCCGCCCCTTGGGGGGGTACTGTCATGGTTCCCCTTTTAGCCTCCTTTTTTGGAGCTCATCTCCCCTTTTCTTTTCCTGGTTCCCTGCCTTTCCTCATCCCTAGGGGTCTCTGTCTCTGTCTGCGTCAGATCTGCGTCTTACTTTGGTAATCTGTCTGGTCTCCGCTGCACTTCCCTTCCTGTTTGTGTCAGCTGTGTCTCCCTTCCACCTGTTGCCCGTTCATTGGTCCGTCTTTGTCTATTTCAGTCCTGTCTCCCCGTCTCGTCGTTGTGTCATACTGGTTGTCTCCGTGGATGTGTCTTCGTCTTCCCCGATGTTCTCTCCCCGGCTTCCACCCGGGTTGTTATTTGGATCGCTGCCTGGAGGTTTCCACACCTCCAGGAAAACCTTTGAACTTTGAACTGAGTTCCTGTGTTTTGGCTAATAAAGCCCTTTATGAGTTTTATCCTCTGTCTCCACGAGTCTGCATTTTGGGTCTACACCACACCATGGCACACCACGTAACAAAACAGGTGTTTATGAATGAATGACTAAAAACAATGGAATGTGCTTCATGCTTCATGTTTGTTAACTAGGTCATTTTGGGAATAAGGACTGTTAGTTCAAAGAAGCAATAAGTATCCCCGGTAGCGTAGTGGTTTGCGCGTTTGCCTTTGAAGCGAAAGGTCCCTGGTTCAATTCCAGGTGGGGACACAAGCCCCTCTCACCATGGAGGGTTGCGTCAGAAAGGGCACCTGGTGTAAAATCTCTGCCAAATTACCAGTGCAGATTAATCCGCTGTGGCGACCCCTTGGTGGAGAATACAAGGGAGCAGCCAAAAGGTACGTTTAGTTCAGAGAGGCAGCAGAAAATATCATTTTTCAAATCTAAATTACTCACACACATGATTTTTTCTGAACAGCTGACATGTTTTTCGCTGCTTTTCTACAGTAAATTGGATTCCTATGAGAACAAGTGCTGATTTACAGTTCAGAATCATTGTCAGAGTCAGAATACTTTGTTAATCCCCAGGGGGGAAATTACTTGTTTTATAGGCACTCTGTTCTGCGTATATAAATATCAGTAAATAATATAGCACTACAGTTGAGATCCTAAAATATAGAAAACCTAGCATGGCAGTGGGTGAAAGTCCAGTTATTAAAGGGAGGAGCTGTGCAGTGTAACAGCCACAGGCAGGAGTGACTATGGTCATAAATCAGAGTTTGCATAGTTATTACACAGTAATATATATAGATTGCATAGTTATTACCCAGTTTAATTGTGCTCGCATGAAATCAATGCTTGGTGTAAACGATAGCTGATTTTTCTAATAAAACTGAATACTACAATCTGCAGGTTCATAAATCACAGCTGTCCTGCAGTTTGACTGAACAGAACAACAGTTAAACATTAAGTTTGAAGAAATGCACTCACTGGCCACTTCATTAAGGATACCTGTTAAACTGCACATGACATGGCACCAGTCTAATGCATTTAGGTATGTAGACACGGTCAAAACAACCTGCTAAGTTTAAAACAACACCAGAATGTGGAAGAAAAGTGATATAATTTTCAAAATGGCATGGATGTTGGTGCCAGATGGGTTGATCTGAGTATTTCAGAAACTGCTGATCTGCTGAGATTTTCCTGCACAAACATCTCTGGAGTTTGTGGAGAATTTTCAGAAGAAGAGAAAACATCCAGTAAGTGGCGGTTCTCTGGGTGAAAATGCCTTGTGGACGCCAGAGGTCAGGCACAACTGGTTGAACCTTGAAATAAATGAGCTACAGGAGCAGATAACTGCACCGGGTGCCACTCCTGTCAGCTAAGAACATGAAACTAAGGCTACAATTCACACAGGCTCATATGAAAATATAAGAATTTGGATGGTAATGTTAGAACTTGGCATAAACAACATGAAAAGCATGGATCTGTCCTGCCTTGTATCAGTGGTTCAGGGTGCTGGTGGTGTGTTGGTGTAGAGGAATATTTTCTTGGCACACTTTGGGTTCCTTAGTAACAAATGATCACTGTCTAAATACCTGAATATTGTTGCTGACCATGTCCACTGTATTATGACCACAGTGCACCCAACTTCTGATGGCTGCTTTCAGCAGGATAACGCACCATGAAGAGGATGCAAGGGATAGGGTGAGATGGAGGCAGATGATCCGCTGTGGCGACCCCTAATGGGAGCAGCCGAAAGAAGAAGAAGAAGATGTGAAAAAGCTTAAATCATCTAAAACTGGTTTCAACAATGTCCTCATAGTGTAGCGGTTTACACATTCACTTTCTAAGCGAAAGGTCCCAGGTTCAAATCCAGGTGGGGACACAAAACCTTCTCACTATGGAGGGTTGTGTCAGGAAGGGCATCTGGCATAAAACCTCTGTCAAATTACCAGTGTGAATTAATCTGCTTTGGTGAACCCTTGGGGAGACTAGAAGGGAGCAGCTGAAGGTACTTATCTAAAACTGGTCTCATGGACACAACAATTAGTTTACTTTAGTCAAATGGCCTCCACAGTCACCAGATCTCAATCTAGTAGAGCACTTTTGGGATGTAACAAGTGAACATGAGATTTGCTTCATGGATCTGCAGCAACTGTGAGATGCTATCACATCAATATGGACCAAAATCTCTGATGAATGTTTCCAGGACTTTGTTGAATCTATGCAACAAAGAATTAAGGGCAGTCCTGAAAAGAAAATGGTGTCCAACCTGGTACTAGAAAAGTGTACCTCATAATGAAGCTGTTGGGTGTCCTGTTTCAGTAAAAAATAAAACTGTCGTTGTCAAAATGTGCAATAATAAATTCCAACACCCTGCTTCCCTTAACTGAAGAAATGGATGGCTGGATGGAAATTCCAACACAAGACTTTGTTGAAGTCCCTTTGTTCTTTTTAACTACTTGCTACATAATAAACATGATAGTTAACAATGTCGATATATCCCTCTTAGAAAGTTTATTATTGTGGAATTTTTCAGTGTTACTGGGAAACTGGGCCTTGCTGATCATCACAGAAACCTATCCTCAGAGCACGGTGTTTACTGAGCATGCAGTGTGGATGATTGTAATGTTTACTCTAACATTGGGAAGAAACATAGCTGCTATGTTTTGCAAATTCACTCCTTTGTGCCCATCTGTGGCACAGCAGCTTTCAGCTTTGACAGGCTATTACTGACAAGTAACCAATCAGATAGTGCTGTGGGTGGGATTTTGCTCAAGACCAAGAACTCCATCAGAGTCAAAGTAGTCCCTTTTAAATGAATATTTATAGGGAGTTAGTCGAAAAAGAGTTACAATAATATCAGAAAAATCACTAAAATCTTGATCCAGTGATCAGCCAGGCCAATAATCAGTCAGTTCCTAGTACATTTTATAGTGTTCTGCCTAAAATATGAATCGGTATCCATTTGTATTATCTGACACTGGACTTGAAAAACTTGAGCTTATGTCTCATAACATTTTCATGTAGCAAGTCTTAAAATCTATTTTAATAAATGCACATCTAGAAAATCGACCTAATTGTGGTTCCACATCATTCTGTTGTACTTCCCACATAAAAATGAAAAAAGGAGATTGCAGTTGTTTGGCTTGTGGTGAATATTTTTCATCCTCTGTGTAACCAGAAATTGATTTAGGTTTGGAAATGTTATTTTGAACTTGAGCCAAAACTAAATGCTGTGTCACTTTGGCTGCTCAAAGCTCAGAGGAGAATAAAAAAAAGATGCAGAGAGATTATCTCATCTGTCTGGACTTGCCCTGACTTGACTGCAGATTTTGAAAAAGGAATTAAACAATAATGGAATAAAAAGGAACACAAGCCACAAGCAGAAAAAGGGAACCGGATCAGATACTTACTGACCAGGTGGACAATGTAAAATGGTATAAAATAACAGCAAGTTTTCTTCGTGATTTGAATAATTGTCTGTTTTGTAATAACAAATTGAAATGCTGAATAACCACATGGTAAAAACATAGAAAGTGAGTCAAGTCTGAGACTGCACCTAAAAATGTTGTTCTGATATCTGATTAGTTTCCCCCACCACTGGAGTAGACACACCCATCCAGACCACTAAACACTGGAAGCATGATCTGAAAATATTGCTGCAGTCTTCATTTTCTACCTTTTTTGCTGTCCTTTTCTTTGATATTGCACATGTAAGTAAAGCTGAGTTCATAGACATTGCACAGGAGAAACAACATATTTGACACAGGACTTGGACAACATAAGCAACTTGAGACCTGCACTGCCAGTCACACAATAATGCTGCCTTGCATTTCTGCTATATTGATCTGACTGCTTGTTCCAGCAAGGGTAATGCATCATTACCTTGAGTCTCAAGCTTAAACGTCACTTAATGCTGACAATCAAACACAAAAAGCACCTAAGGAAGGGGGTGAATGCAGCGATCCTTTGGTTGGATTTGTGTGATATTGGCCACAGGGCAGTGAAACATCCAAATAGATTTTCCCATAAACCCTGATGCTGACACAGGGGATGTGTGCAAAACACTTGAGGGTTGTCAGCCTGCAAAGCACTACCCGGGTAAATATATGATCACATTAGCAACCTCCTCCTACTCCTAAGGGCAAAAGTTTCTGGACAGTGGCCATGTCTTAATTGCTTTGTTTTAAAAAGCTCTCAACCCATGTCTTCTATTGATGTCCAAATTTCAAAAGGGATTCCCATTTTCTCCTCAACTCATGTTCAGTCTGATTCAGGGTACAAGCTGGGGCTCCTAACGAGGAACTAATGATATAAGATGATCACTCATCTGGCTCACGATCCATCACATTTCATGGATTATTGTAAAGTGAACAAGAAAAGCAATGAGTTTTGTTATCATTAGTTGACTGTATTGTACAAACTAATTAAAATCCTTTGAGAAGCCAAGAAGGCTTGTAAATAGTCATACCCAGGATGAATTAATCTTTTTCACACCAAATGAAAGCTCTTTGGTCCAGGGATTTTATGACTGAAGAATCAGTAGTAACCATGGCCATGAAAAGCATGACAATATGAGAATGCATCAGCATGTCATAGCACTGACCATATTACTGATCTCAGCATAATGGTATAATGACCCCTTCTGTTAAACACTACAATAAAAGCTTCATATATAGTTCTAAATTCTTTTAAATGTAGTTTCGTTGTTTTAATACGTTCCACACTCAATTTCATTAGTTTAGAGTGACTGAAAATCACATCTGTGATTTTTCCATACCCACTGTTTCTGTTTCTGCTCCTGTTTCTTCTTTATATTCTTATCTTTTTAAACATGTAAAGGGAACATGTTAATAAAAGTGGGGTTAAAAAATTTCTTTTTGTCATGGTGTGCCATGGTGTATGCTGTGTGGACCCAATATGCAGACTCGCGGAGACAGGAGAATAAACTCAAAAAAGGGCTTTATTAGCCAACTCACAAAAATACAGAGTCCAAATGGTATTCCAGGAGGTACGGAACTTCCAGGCAGGAAACCAAATGACAAACGCGGGAGGAAGCCGGGGAGAGAACGAGAGGGCAACAAGACAACGACCAGGGAACAACCAGTATGACACGACAGAGACCAAACGGGAAGACAGGACTAAAATAGACGAAGACAGACCAATGAACAGGCGACAGGTGGGAAGGGAACACAGCTGGAGACAATCAAGGCAGGAAGGAGACACAGATCAGACGGACTACCAAAATAAGGCGGGACCTGACGCAGACAGAGACGAAGGAAGACATCAGGAAGGGAGCAAGGAAAGAGAAAGGGGTGATGAGCTCCAAAAATAAACTAAGGGGGCGAACCATGACACTTTTTAGCTTATCTTATTGTTGTGGTCCGTGGGATTTGTGGTGCTTTAATTTTAATCTTTGAATTTAGTCTATTTTCTCATTTCTTGGGTTTTAGTTCAGTTGAGATTGTAAAGTTAAGCTGTGTTCACTGCTGTTTATTTCATTATATTGCATTTGAGTTCTAGTTAATGTTTACAGTATATTTCAGTTTGTTTCCTTGAGTTTGGATTATTGTCTTCCTCATCTCTCCTTGCAGTGTGTGTGTGTTTTGTTTATTGTGCTTTTCCTGTTTCCCTTGTAGTCATTATTTAGTTTTGAGCTTCTGCTCCAATTAGATTTTGGTTCTAGTCTCTCTTGGTGTTTTTATTAGTGCCCTCAAAGTCTCCTCTACCTCATTTCTATCCCCCGCCTGTGTTTAGGTTATTAGTTCCCTCTGCATCTCCTTAGTGTTATCCTGCTGTGTCTGTTTCTTCTGTCAAGTTCAATCATAAGTCAACACTCCTGGTGTTTCTCACTTCCCATTTTACTTTGGTAGCCAGGCTTGTTCTGTGTATTTAGTTTAGTTTTGCTTCCTGCCCCTGATTGTTCCTGCCCGTGCTCCTCTCCCTCCTGTTGCTCCCTGTTTCTTCTCAGTTGTATGTCATGTTGTTGATGTTGGTCTCCTTGTGTGTGTGTGTGAATGTGCTTCAGCTCCTAGTGTTTTATCCTTTACTTTGTATTATGTGGACTTTGTTTATGAACTCGTTCAGCTTATTAAAAGCTCACCTTGTGTTCACCTCACTGCACCTCCTGCAGTCCTGTGTTTGGATCCTTATATTTGTCACACAATAGAAATAATAACATTTATATTATGATCACGATCATCACTTTCTAACAAGAGACAAGTGATATGCCACATGTGTGGCAAAGTGACATTTCAAGCCATCACCGTGCTAGGTCTACCATCTAAAAGAAGAGGACCATTGAAAATCTGGCAATATGATAAGAACAGCAAATATAGAAATAGGCCTGCTCCTGAGATGGTCTCGTAGAGAGGCAGATCCTCCAAGAAAAAAAAACTGCTTGAAGCTCAGAGCGTTGTGCTAGTGTCAAAGACAGCACGAGGCAGAAACCAACGAGTCTGTTAAGGTAAATATGCAGATAATCTTACGAAAAATCAAGAATTCCAAAGGAGAGCAATACCCAACTCGAAGATATAAAAGGTGGAATTCACAAGACTAATAGGAAAATTAAAGAAGTGGAAAACTGTATTGAAGCCACTGAAACCAGAGTTCAAACACTCGAGCAAGTGCTGAAACGCACTTAAAGATCAAGCCAGACATAAAGAAATACCAAATAAAAGAATAGCGACAGCGGACTGTTGTAAATTGACCTTTAAATGGGAAGTCATGCTGATTATGCTCTTGCACTATTATCAGGAGGACCTGATGCTACACGTTTATGTCCTGGCTCTAACCTAGCTTGAGACACTGTTATGCCATAAACAAACCTAATGACTGTATTTATGCATAGATGGCAGAGGAGCACATGCAAACTCTTATTTTATGTTACAATGCAGACCTGTACTCTTAGGAGTAGTGATTCTTGTAAAAATGGAAAAGTGCCCATAAAATGACAAACATGACCTTGATCTTAAACATAGTTTGGGTCCAAGTTTCACTAAAATCTGACTGACACTCAAGGACAGGGGTGTCAAACCCATTCTGCATCGCAGGCCACACAGAGACACCGAGTCAGACCAGCACAAGTATTGCCTAATAACCTACCTCCAAAAACCACCTCAAAATTGTTCTTTTCTCTTAAGGTTTTAGGTAAACATTTATCTCCAGAGATGTCTTAAGAAAAATAAGTCAAATTTAACCTATAACACCCAGTTTCTAGACTTTATGAAGAAATGCAGCTGTAGTAAAAAGAAAACTGTGAACACAGCTCTCTGGACTTAAACTTTAAGAAATAAATGTGCACAATTACAGAAAAAAGGAACACGGGTTGTTGTCCCCAGGCCTTATGTTTCACACCCCTGCTATACAAATAGTAGCGATTCTTATGAATTGTGGACAGACAGACGATGGAGCTCATCCAGCTGAAATTTCTGTTTTGTGCCCTTGCTCTCTGTTTTGTTCCATATTTTTATACCTGTGGGCAAGAGACATGAAACTAATGATTATTTTCACTATACATAAATCTGCCGACTGCTCTAAAACCACAGTTCAAAAATTACACAGACAAATGCACTATAGAGATGGCAAAAATACCATGTTAAATTAACATCATATAACAACTGTGAGGAAATGTAGGAAATTTGAAACTTTAAATGTCCATGAAAGTTATTTTCCTTGTTAAATGATGTAATAATTATGCTTTTACACCATGATCCCTTTAGCCAACAAAACAATAAACGATAAAGAGACATTCATGTGCTTCAAAAGCACACATTTATAATTATATGACATTTTAGAATCACATTAAGCATTAACCTAATTAAGTTAAATTTTAATGGTTACCAGGAGTTAAAATGCATGTATAGAATCACAGTCAAATCTGAATAGAATCAGTCAAACGATTTGTTGGCTTTGCATTAAAATATGTTTTTAAAAAGCTTTTTTTCCCTCTGGATCTTATACTTCTACCATCATCTTTGCTGCTGTAGAATTCACCCATAGATTTCAATTCAGGATTCTCAGAATGTCGACTCTCTTATAATGACTAGAATGGGTTGCTTGGTAAAAGACTTTCAATCAATACAAGTTAGTATACAGCCAATTCACACTTGATTTGGAGTGTGAAGTGGCCTTGATGAGAATTAACACCTTTAACTCTGAGACCATGGTTCTCAGCTGGTAAATGGTGGTGTGCCCACTCCGGGTCAAGGAAGAGTTCCTGCCCCAGGTGGAGCAGTTTAAGTATCCTCGTGATCTTATCCTTGCGATTTTATTCACACGTGAGGGGGGAGTAGAGTGGGAGACTGACAGATGGATTAGTGCAGAGTCAGCAGTGATGTGGATGCTGTACTGACTGGTCCACAAACCATAGCACAGCATCTACATCAGACTAAATAGAAAGAAGTGTGTGAAAACAAGGCTTTTAATTTACTGGTTGATCTATGTTCCTATGCTCAGCTATGGTACAATGTTGTGGGCAGTGACTAGATGCAAACAGCTGAAATAAACTTCCTTGTAAGGGTGTCTGCACTCTCCCTTAGAGATAGAAGCCAGCTGAGGAGATTTGGGTATGAGAACCTTCTGGACGCCTAGTAGGTGAGCCCCAAGGCAGACCCAGGACAAACTGGAGAGATTGTACAGTTGCAATCAGCAATATTCAACCTCGTCACCTCTCAAGACATGATAATGATGTGGATGAAAGACAATGACAATAAAAGACAAAAAAATGATTTAACATATTTGAGTTAATCTGATAACAGAAGTTGACTGAACTTTGAAGTTCGAATGTATAATGCAACTCTTTTAACACATGTGCATGTGCAGTATTATTCAACCCTCAGCTTCAGTACTTTGTCAAGCATCCTTTAGCTTTACAGCTTCTAAACAAACATTTAAGGGTAAGTGCCGACAAGCTTCTTACGCCTCTCCATTGAAATCTTTGCCCATTCTTCATGTGCAAAAGCCTCTAGTTCAGTGATGTTTGATGGCTTCTGTGCTGCAACTGTCTTCTTTAAATCCCACCAAAGATTTTCAGTGGGATTTCAATCTGGTGCCTGGGAAGGCCACTCCAGGATGTTCCAAGATCTTTTTCTTAACCAAGCTTTGGTGGATTTGGAGGTGTGCTTGGAATCATTGTCTTGCTGGAAGGTTTAATTTTTCAACAGAAGGCATCACGTTGATCTTTAAAATGGCTTGGTACTTCTGGGAGTTCGTGATGCCAGGTGCAGCAGAAAAACAGCCCCATATCATCAATGACCCACCTCCATGCTTGATCGTGGGGATGGTATTCTTCTGGTCATTTACCTGGCCTTGAAATGCCACCATTCCGTATGTCCAGACAGTTCCAGTTTGGTTTCATCAGTCCATAAAAGTTTCTCCCAAAACTCTGTAGTCTTATACAGATTCCTCCTGGCATATTTTTGTTGACTTTTGATGATCGTTGTGGTCAAGAGTGGAGTGTGTCTTGGAGTCTGGCCATGAAGTCCTTGCTTATTCAGTGCACGTCTTATAGTTGCCACTGAAGCAGTTGTACCAGCCTTCATCAGGTTGTAGGTGTCTTGCAGTCACATGGGGGTTTCTCTTAGTTGTCGTGACTAAATAGCCATATGGGGGCCCATGATGAAATTCGCTTTTTTCCACAGCCAGGCAGGTCTGCAGCTGTTCCACGAGTTTTAAACTCCCTTTTGATGCTCCCAGTGGTGTTTCCTGGATTGTTAAATGTTGTGGAACTCTCCTTATACCCAATGACCTTCTGATGTGAGGAAATAATCTCCTCTGTCAACTTCTGTGGAAGCTCCTTTATCTTTCCCGTGATTGCAGCTCATTTAGAATATCTTCAAGGGTGTGGTTTATATATGCATCACAGCTGAAGCAAATGAAGGATCATTATTGAGTTTCCAATGACTTAATTATGTTTTAACTCCACTTTAGGGCATAAAAACTGTCAGAAAGCTTAAAAAATCAACAACATTATATAGGGTTAAATAATAGTGACATGGCTATGTTAGCACTGAATGTGTGTGTGTGTGTGTGTGTGTGTGTGTGTGTGTGTGTGTGTGTGTGTGTGTGTGTGTGTGTGTGTGTGTAATCAAACTACTCAGACAGTTCCATCTCTGTCTATCTATCTATCTATCTATCTATCTATCTATCTATCTATCTATCTATCTATCTATCTAATTACAAGAAAAAAAAACAATGTCAGCAAATGCCCAGCGAATGGGTTAATTTATGACTTGCAAGACTCTGTGTACTTCATTGAATTTATCACTGAATAAGCAGTCTTGTAAATAACTCCTGTGACTGTTTATTCTGACCTTAAAACCAAAGTTTATTAGCCTGGCAGGCCATCATGACAGGCTGTATCTGTACTCTGACATGTGCTACTTTAATTCCACAGTTTCCTGTCCACAATAAGGGATTTTAAACTGTGTGTACACGGCATCTAATTGAGTTATAGCTCCCAGGCAACTGTTTGACCCCCCTTCCATCATTTCTGGAACCAGAAACTGACATCGTGATTGTCCTTGTCAGATTAGGCCAATCAATGAGCCTGACCAGAGGAGAAAAGAGGAAGAGGAGGAGTAGAAGCAGAACTGAAGGATGTGTATAGATGTGTGTTTGGTGAGGGAGGGATGTGGAGGGGGGGGCAGCTCCTCCCATAATTAAGTTGTGTGCTGCGCTGGAGGTCTGTGTTTACGGGGCAGTCGAAGGAGTTTGGTTCACTCTGTGGACAGCTCTGAGTGCGGAGAAGGCAGGAGAATCTCTCTCACTCTCCTCTGTCTCTGCTTATTCCTGCATCTCATCCCTCACTGTGCTGCGACTGGCTGACCTGCACGAGGACGAGGCGAGGGGAAGAAGCAGCAGCAGCACCTGCCTAACCCTCCACCGCCACCATCCCCTCATCCAGCCCTTACGCCCGTCCAGCCAGGGATTTCATCTCCACTGAGCCCCCCGCCGCCACCGCTGCCATCATGTGCGACTGCTTCCACCTGGCCTTCCCCAACTGGCACGCCGCCTCCTCTGGGGCGGGTGGGTATCGTTACTCTCTCTGCTCTTTTTTTCCAGTTTTTCCTTTCTATGACTTTGCCTGTTCTACTCTGAGCAATTCACCGACTGAGCAGCAGGGTTCAGTAGTGCAGTGGGAGAGATTTTGCTTGTGTGCGCATGTGACGGAGAGAGGCAGTGAACGAGTGCAAGGCAGCTGGTGCTGATGCAGAGTTGTGCTGCTGACCTGCAGTGAGTGCTGGGTGTGTCTGCAGAGTGCAGGGGAGTGTTTGAAGATGTCATCATCGAGGATGTCAGGCAGCTCTGCTGTTCTCCTCTTTCTGATGCACTGTGTGCTTGAAGCGCAGCCTGAAAGGGCAACAGACTTGATTTTACTGTGGCAGTTCAGCAAATCGGGATTTAAAATAGAAATTCATGATAACATTTTAAGGGGAGAGGTGAAGAATACTACTGTAGTATGTAGAAAAAGCATTCCCAAAATTCACAAAAATATCTGTGATGCCAAATGCACCCTAAAGATATATCTTGCACCAGTTTTTCTGCAGCATCTTCAGGATTTCTGAAAGCTCCTGCCCATTTTCTCCCAGTTACATTACTTGTAGTCTTTCTTCCCATTCAGGGTTTAAATGAATCAGATACAAATCTGTCATATCTACATAACGATACTCCATGAAAATGAACCAAACTTTATTACATATGTGGGCTTAAACCTTAAGGAATTTATGTGACTGCCCTCACAATGGAACAAACTGCGTTTTAATCTTTGAAATGGTGCTGGAAATAAATGTGTCACCTGATGAATGCACTTGTATCTCATGAACATACCACATATTTTCAGTTTCTTTTGCAGACAACTGTGGGTTTATAATAGTTTGTGTGAAATATTGCTGTTACACATTTACAGTATATAAAATGTATTCTGTTGTTCAGTTTGAGTGGATGTTTTCTGGTGCATGACCATTAATTTCAAAGTTGTCATAGATCGTTTTGCGCTTAAAATACATCTTAGAAGTGTTAACGGGAAAGGTGTTCTGATTAATAATGGAAAGAGTCAAACAGAAGAATTATCTTCACCAATATAAAAGGCTGATAATATACTCAAGGTCAGGAGAAATTAATAAAAATGCCTAACCGAGGTTTCTTTGTGCCTTATTTACCTACCCTGCCCAATTATGCAAAAATATCTTTTCACAGAAGTATAAATCCGCTGTGGTTGCCATTAGTAGATATTATAGTATTGTACATTAAAGACGTATCTTCTTGTCTTAGCAAATGATAAGGAAAAGGGCTCAGGTCGATGCCTGCTGTAAAAATAAAAATAAAAAATAACATTACTGGTTTCCATGCTGCCCCGTTTCCATTTCCATTTCCATTTCCACAATCCTCCTCATTTACTTCCACTCCTGATCTAAATTTGATCTGCCTCAAGATGTGGAGGGGTTTGTTTTGCTTGAGAGTCTTCAGGCAATGCTCAAGGTCAGAGAGAGAGAGAGAGACAGAGAGTGTCAGAGAGAGGAAGTGATCGAGACAGGGTGGCTGAGCTGTTAGACAGCTGAAGCAAAGGTAGACAGTCCTGATCCTGATCAATTACAGGCCATCAGCCTCAGCAGGACAAATCTATACACTGAAATCAGTTTTACTTTACTTGAATTTTTTTTACAGAGCATGCCCAACCCATTATTTTTGGAGCAGATGCTAATATCAAGATTTAGGTTGAAAAACTGCTACATCTGTTACAGACAATGCTAAGAGCATAATAAACAACAATGGACAAACTATGACAGTATTTCTAAATTACTCTAAGAGTCTTTTCCTGTACTGAGTTCTAGATAAGTTTAAATACTGATGCATATACGTCAACCCACTCACTTGAACCAATATCTATGACAGGCCAGTAAGTTTTTTCCCCCTATAATTTCTGTTAAATTCTGTTATGTGAAAACAATTGTGACAACTCAAGTGCATTAAATTAAACAAAGAAAGAAAAAAAGCAGGTTTTCCGGAATCTGTGACGTGTTTGTGAACAACTTTTGGCATGAAATGGTTGAATAATTTCTCTTTATCAGTCACATTCTAGCCCGACAAGATGAGCTTGCGTGAATCAAAGTCACATAGTTCACAGGTGTAGTTTACGTCTTATTTCTGTGTTTCTGCATAACAGCATGTTGTGGGAACACGGGCAGATTAGGATGCAAATTCCAAAGCTGTGATGAAACTCGCTGTAAGTCTGAAGCAGATTAATAGATTGAAAGCATGCGCTTTTGCAGTCTCATGTTAATATAATCCATGCAGAAAATCTAATTCAGTTTTTTCCCCTTCACTAAAATCTTATTATAATTTGGAGCCTAGCAAACTGCCTTCCAGTCAAAGGAGCTTTTGTCTGTCTGTTGCACAAAAAAGAGCAGAATCCAAATCCAGGAGCACAAATAATGAGCTGTATTACTTTATATTAGTTTAGTGAAGAGGGGAGCTTCAGGGAGCTTTTAAACAGGAAACACAAACTAGAGCAGAAGGTGGTTATGTAAGAGATGAGCTGAGGACAGGACTGCACAATGCTGTCAGAATTTTCAGTTTTTTGTTTTTGTAAGGTCTTATTTGAAATCATTGGCCACCCAAGCAAATATATGTCGTGGCATTATATTATCACAGATAGTGTTCACAGTGTTGTTTGAAAGACAGCCTGTCACAAGCATGTAGGGATGTGCCACACCCAAATCCAGAGCTGTAGTTGCACTTAAATGTGAATCATGCAGGTCTGGAACCTCAAGAGGACTTCAGCATCTATGGAGGGTGCTTGTAAATCTGCAGAATAACAAGAATCAAAGATATGCATCCTTTAAGTTGAATTCGCACATTAGGCTTCAGCTTCATGAATACTTGCATCTAATCTCTAGTAAGTCAAAACAGTAAATAACTGCACTTTTTTAGTTACAAATAAGAGCTATTATCAAGGCTTCCACAGCACCCACATGGTAAATATTTGAGAAAAGATTTTCTAAGTGTGTAGTGCCAGTAGTAGGGGCAGAAATACTGGACCTTTGCCTGCATGAAGTGGTGAATAAGATGAGGAATACATCTTTCTGACATCTTAAATCCTTCATGCAGCACTATACACAAACTGATCCATTGCTAAAGGGAAGTTATTGCAGACATCACACATATTGAGTTTGTTTAATTCTAATCAGTTTAACTTTGCTCCGCAGCTTAAACAAAATACTGCTATGCACCAAATTTAAGATTACTTTAAGGAGAGGAGAAGCTGTAAACAGCGTAAGAATTTTAGAGGAAAAGTTTTATGTGTTAGGAGGGATGGCAGACTTAAAAGTCAGTATCCCTTCAGTACACCGTGCTTTTTATTTTAGTACCAAAATAGTTTCTGTTTATATGTACTTTTCCTCCATTCACTGTCATGGCTTAGACACATATTATTCTATATCTTCATGTCAGACTGTGACTTTTTTTATTTCAAGAAGTACTTTTGACATACACTTTATAGACAAAAGTATTGGGCCAACTACACACTGCACCCACAGGAACATTTTATTATCCTCTTTCTAAATCCAAAGGCAGTAATATGGAGTTTACCTCCCAAAATTTCTGTTTTACTTCATCCTAAAGGTGCATAGTGGGGTTGAGATGAGAGTTCAGTGTGGACCAGTCAACTTCTTTCACAGCAAACTCACCTTACCATGCCTTTATGGACTTTTTTTTATGCACTGGGGCACAGACACGCTGGAACAGAAAAGGACCTTGCTCAAACAGTTCCTACAAAATTTGAAGCATAGAATTGTCTACAAGGTCTTGGTAAGCTGAAGCATTAACTTTTCCCTTCAGGCCAACCCTAGAAAAACAACCCCAGAGTATTAGCTACCGTTACCAGCAGGTAATGTTCTCCAAGCATTCACCAAATCCAGACTTGTGCATCAGACCGCAAGATAGAGAAGCCTGATTCATCATTCCACAGATGCCCTCCTTTAGAGTCCAGTGGCACCACTCTATCCAACGCCTGGTATTGTGCTCGGTGATGCAAGACTTGGATGCAGCTGCTTGGTCATGAAAACCAATGCCATGAAGCTCCTGGTGTATAGTTTCTATGCTGATGTTAAAGCCAGAGGAGGTTCGAAACTGCAGTTACTGAGTCAGCAGAGCATTAGCGACTTTTACGCACTATGCACCTCAGCACTCAGCGACCCTGCTCTGTTACTTTACATTGTCTGCCACCTTGTGGCTGAGTTGCTGTGGTTCCTAAATGCTTCCACTTCGTAACAACACCACTTACAGCTGACGGTGGAATATTTCGGAGGGAACAAATTTCACGAACTTATTTGTTGCAATGGTGGCATCTTTTTACGAACTCGGTAAGCTCTTTAGAACAACCTAATCTTTCACAACTGTTTTTAAAGGCAGACTGCATGACTAGCTGCTTGATTTTATACCCCTGTGGTAATGAGACAGAATGAAACACATGAATTCAATGATTAAGAGGTGTGGCCAAATACTTCTGTCCATATAGTGTGTATCTAAGTTCTGGCTTCATGAGGAATAAAATGATATATCTAGAGTGAACTATAATTCCAACTGCACCTTGTGTATAACAACAGATTGGAAACACATTTATCACTATCAAGAAATGATCATTTCCCCACAAAACCAAAAGTGTTTTTCAGTATATTAACCACTTCAGTCACGTTAGGTTGTGTGTAGTCATGATTGTTTTTTCTAGTTAAATGCTACTATCAGTTTGCTAACATGCTCACAATGACACTTATGATGTATAGCAAATCTCAGATAAGGTACTCATTTATTTACCTTTTTGGTTTAATGGCAAAGATAGTGAGTCATATAATGTCCACAAAAACATCAGGGCAGATGAATATAATATTTTTTTGAGTAATGCACAAAGAGTTAAAGAGCTAAGCTGAAGTTGTCACGAGGATTTTTAGAAAACAACATGGAGTGACACAATTTCAGGAAAGGTATGAGTGCAACCTTAAAGTGTCCCGCCTCCTGTGTCCCTCTGAGGCTGAACAAATCACTTTAGCCACTTAAGCAGTCACACTCAAACCAAGAATGCTTAAAGGCAGTTTGGACCACGACTTATGAACACTTCAGCTTACTTTCAGGAGTTAAACAAACAGCAGCACAAGGTAGGTGAGCTGTTTGCTTTCACATAATGGGATAAAATAAAATAATCGTACTTGTGTTTGCAAGTCAAACCTAGTCTTAAAGACAAAGATGTTGATGACTGCATTAAAAGGTTTCTTGCACTTAACTCGCCACTTGAGTTAATGGTGTAGGTGGCTGTAACTCTCCTAATTATTGTGTTTCACAACACATCTAGACTGCGCTGCATTTTCTCAGTATCTCTTTCTCGCTCCTTCTGCATTTGGAACTTCCTTTGAGATAAATGTTCACATATCTTATTTCTAATGAGAGGAATGTAAAACCACGATGACCCTATCAATTTTAAAAATACAGAGCTTTAATGTCTCAGTTGTTCTTGAACTACCTTGAAGTCTCAACCTTGAGGTAGGAGCACACCCTAATACAATAAGAAGTTTTTAAACCATTACTCTCTTGCTTTAACTGACTTCTAATGCACTTACATTGGCTCTAAGAGCTCTTCACATGGCTTACATTACTGTAAGACAGTGGGTGGGGGTGTCAGTGTGATAATGAAATAAGAAACTATATGGATCTATAGTATTTAAATTATCCAAATTATGTGCATATTTCTGTTTTATTAATATAATTTTTAATTGACCAAGGATTTAAGGTTTTAAAAGATTTGACTTGCAGCATGAAATGTGAAGGAGCATTGTCTTTAATTGAATTTGCATAAAATTATGAGGTTTCACCTGGATGCTCTTTAATTTAACAGTTTATAAATCTTTTGGGGACCCATGTTTTGCTGTAACAAATTAGTTCCCAAATCTATGATCAATAAAATATATCTTATTTTACTGTGAAAACAATCTGCAAAACCTCTTAACCAGCATTCACGTGGGTGATGCGGTGAAGATACAAATCTTATACAGAGCTGAGTGTTTTTTTGAGCTGCTTCTTTGAGATTGCAATCTTTGTCCTGCAACTTATCAATTATCTCTCAATTTAAAAAGTTGGACAAGCTCCACAAAGACCAAAAACATTATTTCTAAGAGGAAAGTAATCTGATTGCCCATAAAGCTTGCATTTACTCAACTCTAATTTCTATTGGTAATATTTTTTTTAATCAACAGACCCTTATAATATGTATTTAATCAAATATACAGTAAGTATATTAGTCATGAAAGCAGAGAAACTTTAGAGGTCTTAGCTGCTTGGGGCTGTGCAAAAAGTCTTATATTACACTAGCCTGTCAAGAATTACAATGTGATGATTTTTACCCTAAACATTTGAACTATTATCTAATGGACACACATTCCTTAATAGGTATCCTGTTCCTCCAAAAATCCTCTCAAAAGTGCCTGAATAAAAGTTCTGTTTAAATGGAATCCAATTCTATAGAGCAGGTAATAATTATAATCTGGCTAATCTGATTTATTTGGAGTCAGACTTTCCTTTTTGACAATCATGATGGGCTAACCTGGACATTGCAAAGTCTAATCTGTGGATCGATACAGTGGATCACTTAACAGAGAAAGGAGGCAGCAGGTCTCTGGGGGGAATTATTGCCAGGAAGAACTCTAAATAGTCTCATCATCGGCTCCAGTGTCTCGGAGCCTCAAAACAACTGCTAGGAGCCTGACTGGGTCTCAGCTTTCTCCTGAGAAAATACATATGCAGATAAATACCAGTGCTTTATTTTTGTGTTAGTTTGTGTAGTTTGTGTGGCTTTTATTAATTCATACAACGAAAGGACAAGAAAATACAAGTTTGAGCTAATTTTACAAAGTATTATTTTCCCACTAATATAATTTGCCAGTATTAATCTTTGAATATGTATTTTTTATTTTGAAGAAAGTATTAATAGCTGAATATGCCTTATTTGCTTTTTTAAACGCACAAGCATGATTATTTGTCAAGAAGGTTTTTGACAATTTGCATCTATTAACATTATATGCACTCACTAGCCACTTTGTTAGGTACACCTGTTCAACCTCTCTTTAACACAGATATCTAATCAGCCAGTCACATGGAAGCAGCTTAATGCATTTAGGCATAGGCATCATCAAGATGACCTGCTAAAGTTCAAACTGAATGGGTAAGAACGGTGATTTAAGTGACTTTGAATGTGGAATGGTTGTTGGTGCCAGATGAGCTGGTCTGAGTATTTCAGAAACTACTGATCTGCTGGGATTTTCCAGCACAATCATCTGTGGGGTTTACAAAGAATGATGTCAAAAAGCGAAAAATATCCAGTGGTCAGCACTTCTCTGGCCAAAATTATCTTGTTGATCCCAGAGGAGAAATGGTCAGAGTGTTTTGAGCTGGTAGGAAGGCGAGAGTAGCTCAAATAACCACTCGTTACAACCAAACTATGCAGAAGAGCATCTCGGAATGCAAAACATGTCAGACCTTGAAGCAGATGTCAGCTAAGAAAAGATAAGTGAAGCAAGAATTTGCAGGGTCTCACCAAAATTGGACCGCAGAAGTCTGAATAAACATTGCCTGGTCTGATGAGTCTTGATTTCTGCTAAAAAACATTCGGATTATAGGGTCAGAATTTGGCATAAACAACATGATGTCATGGATCTATCCCGCCTTTATATTTTGTTGGCACCCTGAGTATTGGTGCTGATCATATCCGACTCTTTATAACCACAGTGTAACATTCTCTGACAGATGCTTATATCAGGAAAATGTGCCACTTCACAAACTTTGTTTAGCTGCTCCATCACTGGATTAAAATGACCTAACATTAACCTGTGTGTGCAGAGCATAAAGGAAAGCATGAGAGTCTACAGTTTACTAAAATTTTGCAATACACAGATGTCATATCTAATTCAATTCAGTTCGATTTTCAATTCAATTTTAATTTATTTATGTGGCGTGATTTTTTTAATCTCTTTTTTCTCAGCAGGACCTGGACGAAGGCTGCAAGGTCCAGAGCCAGCCACAGAGGACGACTCAGTGAGTAAATTTACTCTGGTAGAATATGAAGTTGTTTTATTTGTCACTCATTTCAGTTCTTTGAAAGGCTTGTGTTGTGACTTTAAGCAACAGGAAAGCAGTTTGCCAGGATTTGTAATTTCACTCTTTTTTCATTATTAATTTTACCTGCCTGCAGGGGGTGAAATTGTTCACTTTACTTCTCATTTGATTTTAAATTGATGCTGGAAACATTAACTTTCAAAAAATCTCACAATTCGATAGCATTTTTGACACAGCAGGGAAAAACTGTCACAACATTGAAAGGGTAACATTTTTCACAGCACTGTGAATGAGAAAGGCAGGAATATGCAGTCTCTGAGAAAGCACGGCTGAAATCGGTGGATCAGCCCTGTAGAACACAAGCACTGAAGCCGTGTCCAATATTCAGAATCCATGTGTTTGTTTTCCTTTTTCACATCTGGTGACACATGAACCTAAACCTAAACCTAAAATAGCAAAAACAAAACCCTAAATTAACTGTTTAGGGATTATACAGGTTATTATATAGTTCTTCAATTTTCACCAGCTTGAGAGTACTTTTCGGCTGCTTCATTGTACAGTATTCCTCACCAAGAGGTGGCCAACTGATCAAAATACCATAATTATAAATAGAAAGATTAAGTCCTGTCTTGTTAATGATTGCATGAAGTCTAGAGACCTAGAGATGAACAAAGCTGTCCTCTACAGCATCCTTCAGATGCTTCTTGCTTGTTGGTCCATTAGCAGCCATATATTCCTGTGCCATAACACAAGTTTGATTGATAGATTGTGCGGTATGCTTTAGATCGTAAGGCTTTCATTTCCTTCTTTACCCCCTTCTATTTCCATCATCATGGTACAAGTCTAATCAGATTTTTCTATTTTTAAGTGCTGTCAGTGCTTTCTCTTGAGTTCAAACAATTTACATTAATCAGAGTGTTTTTAATTGTAGACTTTGACAGGGATTAATCAGAAATGCTTAATATCATGACTGTGTTTTTGATTCACCACAGAAAGAATTCTGTGGTTGTCCATTTTAATCAATAATTCTATCTCCTCAATTTGTTCTGAAATAATGACAAAACACACCACACCTTGACATGAAAATGCCTGTAAATCAGCTGTAAAGATGCTCTGATTGCAATGTATCTGAGCTGCTTATTTTGATTTTGGCTGATACTGCTTACTACAGTGCCTACACACATTTTCTTTCATAGAATTTTTCATTTATCTTCGTAATAAATCATTGATTGCTAATCAATTTTCAGATTATGCATGATCAATCTATCAACCTCACTCCAGCAAACCTCCAGATTTTTTTAAAAAATGAATTCCAGCTGAAAATTAATTGCAGTACACTGGACTTAATGGGAAATGCTTCATGTGTCTAGGAAAATAAGGAAATGGCAGATGGCTACATTGGCAGAATACTAATATAATGCTAAGCACTATGATTCCGACACAGTGACAGCCCATCTCATATTACAATTTGTTTCACAGGAGAAATATCTTTGTGTAAATCAGTATACAGCATTTATATTGACTGAAGTGTTTGCTCTCTGTATTGCTCCAAAGAGGAACAAAGACTGCTGCTGAAGTGTGCACTGTGACCCCATAGTTGCAATTCCAAATACGAGCACCTCGACCCGCTGCGCAGACTCATTAAATGAGTGTGGAATTTGATATAAATGAGGCTGCCACCAGTCATGGCCCAATAGCTGAAAACTGGTCAATTTGGGTTACTGGATAATAAAAACGTCTTCAGTTAAAGCTGAGAGTCAACACTTGACTCACATCTTGATTACTAAATTTCAGCTGCAAAATTATAAAAACTGTGCCCTTATTCAAATACTTGATTATATGTAGACCTCATTATCCTACCACTAATCACATAGTATGACTTAGGCAGGAACTGTTTGATGTGGTGGCACTAGATGAAAATTTATGAAGTTATTACAATCTGGGAAGCATATCTGAACAAAATGTCCTAAAAAATATTAAGGGAATTATTTTTCAGATAGTTTGCTCTCAGCCAAAGTGCTGGACTGACAGACTGGCCAACACTGCCATCTCAGGAGATACGCCAATAATGTGACGGCTGTCAAATGCCAGACAGCTAAACGCTCAATCAGTGCTGCCTTTGGCTTAGCAAAGTGTTAGCTGTGTAATCACACTATTTGGGATCCAGTTTCCTCCATACCTTTGTTGTTCATGCTGCTGGAGTTTTAATAACAAAACATTTCTATGAAGCTGCAGAAGAGGAGATGCTTTGTAGGGTTGACCATATCTGACTGAAATGCTATCAAATCTCTTTGAAATGATAACAAAATCAGTTTTATTTCCATGTCTACTGACCTTATGTCCATGCAGATATGTGATGAACCATCTCAGTTCACAGAGCGGGAGAGACCACGTCCACAAGGGTCGTCCCCCGTTGAGGAGTATCCTGAAAAATACACCGACAGTGACAAAGAGGTACATAGAAACATCATTTAACTATTTCTAAGAAATCAGCTTTTTTCAGCAGAAATCACTCGTTTTCTCTTAATCCTTCTCCTCAGCTGCGAAGTTATAACATGGTGACTTCATTTCATGTAAACACACACTCATTCAATAGCCTGTAATTTAGCAGCCTATTTTTAAGTAGACTTAGACAAATGAAGTTAGAAAACTAAATTTGTGATCAAAAGAAGCGAGCTTGTGTATTCAGCTCAGTAAGCAGATAAACTGAAAAAGACTGTTACTGGACTGTGATTTATTAGTGGTTCTATCCCTAGTTACTAGTAATATGTTTTCTGACATGAGATCTGTTTGTATACTGTTGGTCTAACTTAGCTAATCCTCTGTATTAATGTATACACACACTGTCTTACCTTCCTGTTTTGAAAATAAAATGTAGTTGGATTTAAAATAATTCGTTTTATTTTTCTTTTAGTGTGAAGCAGAGCATGACCCACACCACAAAAGTGGCACTGGAAAGAAAACCAAAAAGTCTGGTCTCGGGTCCATGTTTGAAAAGCGTTCTACTCCAAAGATGAGTAAACTGAAGGTGAGACATTCCCACCTTTTCCTCTCTGTGAATCGCTTCAGGCTGTGTATCAGCAGAGAAAAACAAAGTAAAGGTAAAATGATTGTCCTGTTTGGTTTTCTCGGATATGTTGGCAGGAAGTTTCCAGCCCTGAGTCTGGGGTGATTGTGAAAACAGCTAAAGATGGATGTGCAGAGGGTCTCATTTACGGAGGAGGGAAAGAGGGGATCTTCATTAAAGAAGTGGTACCAGAGTCACCAGCCTCAAAAAATCTAAAAGTGAAAGAAGGTGATCTAGAAATACCTTAAAATTAAGAGTGAATTTAAAAAAAAAACTACATTGCAAAATAAAAATGTGTTAATTTAACTTTATTAAAGGATCAAAAAAGCTTTTTATTAGGTCTCCTGAACAATAAATAGCATTTTTAGTATCAGTATTTTTACAAACCCCATTTCCACAAAAAATTGGGATATTTGTATATGAAATAAAAACTTAAATCTGTGATATGTCAATTCCCATGAACAATTACTTAACTGACAAAAGTCCAAAGAAAATATCTTTAAATGGTTTTACTGATCAACTCAATTGAAATTTGTAAATTTGATGGCTGCAACACACACAACATAAGCAGGACAGAGCCATGTTGCCATGGTGTTACATCGCCTTTCCATTAAATAACACTTATTTATTTAGGAACTGGCAATATTAATTGTAGTTTTATAGTGGTAAATTTTGTTCATTCTTGCTTGATATAACACTTCAGCTGCTCAGCAGTCTGTGGTCCATTGTTTGATTCTACTCTTCATGATGTGCCGGCCAGTCCAGCACACACAGTCTGTCTATGAAGTCCTGCTGTTTTAGCCCATGCAGAATGTGGTCTGGCACTGCCCTGCTGAAATAAGCACGGATGTCCCAGGAAGAAATGCCAGATGGCAGCACATTTCTCTCTTGAATCCTACTATAAGCTTGACAGTAAATGGTATCTTCACATATATGAAACTCAGCCATCATGTGTTCACTGATGCACCCTCATACCATCAGAGATGGCCATTTTCATCTTTGGCACAGAGAACTCAACACCCATTTTTTCCTTTTATTTTCTAAAAACAAGCTAAAATGTGGACTCATCTGTTTGACCGCAGTGCATGGTTCTACAGTCTTTCAGTCTATCTGAGATGAGCTCAGGCCCAGAGAACTCTGTAACATTTTTGCATGAGTTGATAACATGGCTTCCTCCTTGCGTAACACAGTTCCAAGTTGCATTTCTGGATGCAGTGATGGACTGTGTTAAGTGAAAATGGTTTTCCAAAGTACTTCTGATTCCAGGTGACTATGTTTGTCTCAGTAGCATGATGTTTCTGAGACAGTGCCACCTGAGGGCTCAAAGATCACATACATTCATCAGTGGGTTCTGACTTTGTCCTTTACACCGTTAGATGTCTTTAAATTCTCTGAATCTTTTCACGATATTATACACTTTAGATGTTGAAAGACCTGAATTCTCTGCAATCTTGCTTTGAGAAATGTTCCTTTTGAACTAACAATCCTCTCACAAATTTTGACACAAAGCCAAGAGCCACAGCCCTTCCTTTTAAGTCTCAGCTTAAAAAAGCTGAGACTTTGATGGATGCCACTTTCCAATTATGAAACCTAATCTTTTCTCAGTTAGCCTGCTTAATGTGGAGGCTTCCAAAATGCCGTTACTTGAATATTCTGTGTACTTTTCAGTTTTATTTTTAATTCTGTCCCAACTTTGGTTGAGTGTGTTGCAGCCATCGAATTCTAAGTTTGTATATATTTACCAAATAAAATTTAGCTGGTCAGTAAAACAATTGAAAATCTTTTATTGGTTAAAGTAACATGCACATGAACTAATACATCACAGTTTTTGTTTTATTGCATTCTGGAAAAAATCCCAGCTTTTCTGGAAATGGGGTCAGTAACTTTTGTATCTATTTTTATTGTATATCTGCTATTTTTGAAGACATTTTTTTAACAAACACATGCAGTTATTGTCTTTTCCATTGTATTGAAAAGTTATCGCACCAAAGCTCTTCTGAAGAATTCTTCTCTTGTTAATGCAGGTGATCAGATTTTGAGTGCCACTGTGTATTTTGACAACATGTCATATGAGGATGCCATTCAGATTCTGGAGCATGCTCAAGCATACAAAGTGAAGCTTTGCTTGAAACGCACACCAGACATCACAGAGACTGAACCAACCATCAAATCTGACATCATACCTGTAACTATTCTCAAGTTCTGAAGTATTTTTGTGAACGGTAGCTTTGCGTGTAGCACTGACTTTTAATGTTTTTGTTGCTCAACAGGAGGAAGAGCTCTGCACGGCAGAGATGAGGGAGAAAGGAAAAACTAAAAGACGCGGGGAAGCCCGCATATCATGGCCCAAGTTTTCATCCTTGGGAAAAGGACGAAAATCACGTTTTACCAGGTCTCACAGTTCCTCTGAGGCTGACGAGCAGAGAAAGCTTGAGCTCAGCCCAACAACAAGTGACACAGAATCACCTATAAAAACTCAGGACGCTCTCAAATACAAGAAGAAGCATAAAATAAAGCTCCCTGTTCTGACAAAGAGAGGCCGCATAAGCTCATCTGAAGACCAGGACACCGATGTGCCAACAACAGGCCAGATTAGTGGTGACATTCACCAGACACAAGAATCAGATATGCTTTCACCTGAGCACCTTGAAAGCCCCTCAGGAGAAACGCCTGAAGTATATGTGACAGAGGATCTGAACATAATGGAAAATATACAACTTGAGCAAAAGAAGCAAACTGTCATTGAAGCTGAAACTGTCCAACATAGGGCGGAACTTATCAGTATAGATAGCACTTTGAAAACAGCAGATCTAACTGTGGCTCTAGCAGATCAAGAAAGTCCTTCAGGTCTCAAGTCCCCTGATGGGAAGAAAAAGAAGAAAGAAAGGTCTGAATTAAAAATGAAAATCTCGGGGAAGGACAAATCACACAAGAAAGAAGGAAAAGCAAAATCCTCACCAAAAAGGCTAAAAACATTGGGGGCAAGTTTTGAACTAGCAGATCATCCTGAAACTGACAAGTCTGATTTAATCCCAAGCTTTGAGGCCCACACAAAACCAACAGGACAAGAACCTGCATTTGATGCCAATGCCCAAACTATCAGTGGTGAGAGTTCAAGGGTAATCACGGGCAAATTCATGAAAACACAGATGGAAATGGTTATACCCAAGGTGGAACTTGATTTATCCGATGTTGCACTTAAACAAAAATCTCCACAGAAAGATGAAGCAAAAAGACAGAAAGGTAAAGAAATCAAACAAAAACAAGAAGCAAAGCCAGGGCCAACCTTCAAGGTGCCTAAAATTGGGTTGAGTGACATTGCAACTGAGGAAGTCAAAGATGATCCTTATGAGAGACTGTCAAACAGAACTCAACTTCCCAAACGGGAAGACATTGAAATTCCAGGCATGGAGGATACATCTATAAAAAACAAAACTAGAGGAATTAAAGAACCCAAAGCAATTTTTGCAGGACCCAATGGAGACTTTCAAGCTGAAACTGTACAACTGTCAATTGATGTTGACAGTGTGAAAGAGGCAGTTTCAAAACTGCCTGGATACAAGTTGCCTAAAGTTGATACATCTGGCATGCCTATTCCAGAAGAAATTACTGTAATAGATGCAAATGCTCAAAGAATATCAGTAAAAACACCTACAAAAGTTGCAGACACCAGAAATCTCACTAAGTTTGATGTAAGTTCTTCTTCAGAAATTCCCAAGACTACAGTCAGGATGCCAAAGACCACAATTGGTAAATTAACCTCAGAGGAGCTTTTAATTGAGACTGAAGTAGATTTTCAGAAACCTCAAAAGGAACACAAAACAAAGCAAAAAGAAAGCAACAAAGAGATAAAAACTGTGACCAGTGAAAGGGAAGATAAAGTAATATTTGGAAAGGTAAGCACACAAGAAGTATCTATTCATCAGGCACAGACAGCTGTAAAAACATATGATACAGAGGGTATCAGATTTAAATATGACTTTGCAATAGACTCGGATAAGAAATCAAAGAAGGCAAAGATAATGCCTAGTTTTGAGATTGCAAGACCAGACATAAGAATACCCAATGTTGGAATTGACTTGCAAAGGCAAAATATCTCCGAGCAAAAAGGTGATGCAGCAAAAGAAAAAAGGACTATCTTCCTCCAAGAAGTAAAGATGTCAAAAACTGAAACAAAAAATGGCAAGGAGCTTACTGGAGGAGTTGCATGTGAGGTCAAGATTCCTGAAATCGATGGCATTGAATACATTGACTCAGTAGATGATTCACCATCCAAAAAAGGTGATGGTATTAGACATGCAGGTTTTGATATTAACCTTCATGCAAAACCAAATACTGACATTTCCAGTCCAGAAATCAGAAGTGACATAAAAAATACTGAAACTGAAGAGCATGCAGCTAAACTACTCAGATTTGGAGCTACTACTCCAGACAGCAGTGTAAATGTCCCTGATGGAGATAAGGCTATAAATATTGATGGAGCTCAGATAAAAACTCTAGAAAGAGAGGGAAAAGGTACCAAGTTCAAAATGCCAAATGTTGGTATCTCCATGCCCAAGGTGAAAGGACCAAAAACTGATTCAAGTCCATCAAAGAAAGATCTAGCTGTTTCATTACCGGCGGCGAAAGCTGACGTCCAACTTCCAGAAGCTCCTGAAATGGATGTTACACTCACCCAAAAGATCAAAACAGAAAAGCATGAACTTGAAATAATACATCCTGAGACTGATGGTGAATTTGATAGACAAGGGGCCAAGTTCAAGATGCCAAAGTTTGGAATCAAAATGCCTAAAATTAAAGGCCCTGAATTTGACCTACACTTATCACAGAAAGACACAGATGCCAAATTACAAGATACTAAAGATGAGGTCCCACTCCCAGAAGTCCCTGAGACTGATGTTAGTATTGGAACCATCGATTGCTCTGTTCCAGGGCAAAAGACAAAGGTTGAAAAACCTGAAATGCAAGTAAAACCTTTAGAGACTAAAGCTGAACTTGATGGACAGGGGAGCAAGTTCAAAATACCAAAGTTGGGAATCAAAATGCCAAAGATAAAAAGGACTGAATTTGATTTAAGCCCATCAAAGAAATCAGGTGATATCAAATTACTAGATGCTAAAGGTGAGGTCAAATTCCCAGACGATTCTCAGAGTGAAGTAACTCTCGGAAATGTAGATGTTTCTATTCCAGAGCAAAATATGAAGGTTGAAAAAGTTGAACTGGAAATTAAGCCTTTGCAGACTGACGAGGAACTTGATGGGCAGGGGAGCAAGTTCAAACTGCCAAAGTTAGGAATTGCAATGCCAAAAGTAAAAGGGCCTGAAGTTAACTTAAGCTTATCGAAGAAAAATGAAGATGTGACACCAGAAGCCAAGGTAAAAGTCAAACTCACTGATGTTGAAGTAAAGCAATCCTCTGCTGAAGTAGAAATTAGAGTTCCTGAAATTCAAGTTGTAGAAAAGGATAGACATGGTGGGAAGTTTAAAATTCCAAAGTTTGGAGTCAAACTACCAAAAGTAAAAGGGCCCGAATATGATTTTGGCTCTTCAAAGAAAGGTATGGATGTCCAATTACCAGAGGCAAAAGCTGATGTTGGACTTCCAGCAGTTGAGCTTGGACAAATAAATGTTTCAGTTCCAGAGGCTATGATGGAAATAAAAAAACCTGAACTGGAAATGCAGGCACTGCAGACTGAAGGTAAACTTGATGAACAAGGAGAAAAGTTAAAAATGCTAAAGTTTGGAATAAAAATCCCCAAAATGAAAGGGCCAGAAATTGACCTAAGCTTGTCAAAGCAACATGGAGATGTCACATCACAGACTGAAATTGACACTAGTCTTCCAGATACTCATAAAATCAACCTCCCCAATTCTCAGGAAAAGGCTGTAGATAAACTTGAAGATCAAGAAAGCAAGTTCAAAATGTCAAAGTTTGAAATAACAATGCCAAAAGTAAAAGGACCTGAATTTCATCTTGGATTTTTGAAGAAAGATGTAGATATCACAACAGCGGAATCCAAAACTGATGTCAGCCTCCCTGATGTTAACCTAAAAGCATCATCTATGAAAGTGGAAATTAAGGATCCTGAGATCGAAGTTGCAGCCAAAGATACGACAGGTTCATGTTCAGCATTTAAAATGCCAGACTTATCTATGCCTAAAATCAAAGGGCCTGATATAAACTTAAGCATACCAAAAAAAGAAGCCGATGTCACACTACAAGCAACTAAACCTGAGGTCAGATACCCAGAAACGTCTAACATTAAATCATCTGAAGTGCAAATCAAACCTTTGCAGACTGATATTGAAATTAAAGGACAAGGAGCAAAATTCAAAATGCCAGAGTTTGGAATTACAATACCAAAAGTAAAAGGACCTGATATTAATTCAGGATTCTCAACAAAAGATGCAAATGTAACACTACCAGGGGCAAGAGCTGAGGCTGAACTCTCAGGAGTTCCTGAAATTGCTATAGATATGAAACCATCAGAGTATGAAGCAGAAATTGATGGGGAAAGCAGCAAGTTTAAAATGCCAAAGTTTGGAACCACCATGCAAAAAGTGAAAATGCCTGAAATAGATTTAAGCTTATCAGAGAAAAATGTAGAAGTGGAGCTTCCAGAAGCCAAAGCTGATGTCACTCTTCCTGATCTTAAATTTACGAAACCTTCGGTTGAAGTGGACATGCAAGCACCTGACATCAAAGTTGAGACAAAGGATAAAGAAGGATCATCCTCAAAATTCAAGATGCCGACATTCAAATTACCAAAATTTGGAGTTGGTACCCCAAGTGTCACAGCGGAAGTACCTGATATGGACAAAGGTGTCAAAATAGATGGCGCTGACATTACAATCCCTGAAGAAGTTCTTGAAGTCAACATTGTACCTCCCAGCATTGAAACAAAAGAACCTTCAATCTCCTTGAAAACTTCAGGAATTGAACATGAAGGAAAAGGAAGTAAGTTCAAATTGCCAAGTCTAGGAATTTCTTTGCCTCAAGCCAAAGGGCCTGACATAGATTTAAGCTTATCAAAGAAAGATGTGGATGTGACACTTCCAGAAGCCACAGCTGAAATTATTCTTTCTGATGTTGAACTTAAGAAACCATCGGTTGAAGTGGACATTCAAGCACCTGAGATCAAAGTTGAGACAAAGGACAAAAAAGGCTCACCCTCAAAATTTAAGATGCCGACATTCACATTACCAAAATTTGGAGTTGGTACCCCAAGTGTCACAGCAGACGTACCTGATATGGACAAAGGTGTCAAAATAGATGGCGCTGACATTACAATCCCTGAA